>CM067370.1:43120754-43184754 GCA_034401795.1 Chaetoderma sp. LZ-2023a | reverse complement strand
TGTCGGTAGTTGTTGTAGTTTGTTCGATTAAAACATTCTGGTCAGATGTCAACATTCTGGTCAGATGTCGGTAGGTGTTGTATTTTGTTCGATGAAAACATTATGCGCAGATGTCGCTAGTTGTTGTATTTTGTTAGATGGACACGTTCTGCACAGATGTCGGTAGTTGTTGTATTTTATTCGATGAAAACATTCTGCACAGATGGTGATAGTTGTATTTTGTTCAGTGGAAACATTCTGCACAGATGTCGGTAGGTGTTGTATTTTGTTCGATGGAAACATTCTGCACAGATGTCGGTAGTTGTTGTATTTTGTTCGATTGAAACATTCAGCACAGATGTCTGTAGGTGTTGTATTTTGTTTGATGAAAACATTCTGCACAAATGTCGGTAGTTGTTGTATTTTATTCGATGGAATCATTCTGCACAGATGTCGGTAGGTGTTGTATTTTGTTCGATGGAAACATTCTGCTCAAATGTCGGTAGTCGTTGTATTTTGTTCGATGGAAACATTCTGTACAAATGTCTGTAGTTGTTGTATTTTATTCGATGGAAACATTCTTCAGAAATGTCGGTAGTTGTTGTATTTTGTTCAATGGAAACATTCTGCACAAATGTCGGTAGTTGTATTTTGTTCGATGGAAACATTCTGTACAAATGTCGGTAGTTGTTGTATTTTGTTCGATGGAAACATTCTGCACAAATGTCGGTAGTTATTGTATTTTGTTCGATGGATACATTCTGCACAAATGTCGGTAGTTGTTGTATTTTGTTCGATGGAAACATTCTGCACAAATGTCGGTAGTTGGTATATTTTGTTCGATGGAAACATTCTGCATGACCTTTATTAATTGTAGTAGTGTAGCCGGTAGTAGAAAAATACCACCTCCCTCCACAGGCAACCGTTCCATGATCCGCGGCTCCCACCGCCCTCTCAATTCCTGAGGCATAGGTTGCGGGGTCACCACGGATCGCCGAACGGCCGCCAGGGATGTAGTATCACACTACTACTACCAGGGTCTGAACGCCCATTTAGAGACAAGCCTCCACAGTGATATACACCACTGATCGCCATCAACCACAGGGCCGGCCTCTCTCTCTATTCTGTGTAGGCTCAGACAAACACGTAGTCTCTGCCAGAGTCGCATCCATCTACCTTGACAACGCTCACATGGGAGGAGGCTAAAGTGATTAGCATGTGAACCACGACATAGAAGTGGCAGACAGACTCGATCTCTTTGCACGGGTGAAAGCGGTCGTAAATGTTTCTCCGCAAGGGGTCGACCCAAGGATTGTACTGGGGATCATCCCGGAAGTGGGCCCACTTGGCATCCAATATCATGGCAGTCTCAGCGCCCTGTGCCACTGCTGTAGACGCCAGCACGAGCAGTATGATGAGAATCATGGCTATATATGAAGAGTTAAACTGAACAGAGTGAACCCCTCGAAAAATATCTGTGCCAGATCGAGCCCTGTTCCATCCAGATCGATAGTGATCTTCATCCCCTCAGGGGCAGGGGCTAGCTGCTTCACTCTGCCACTGGCTAAGAAACGTAGCTCTAGGACTATATGAGTCGTTTACGGAATAGTGAGTCCGACTCGCTGAAGCAGTTTAACAGCACCCTTGACTGTGGAGACATGTGACACACCATCTACCCGTATGGTGCCCTCCTGGAGGTTAACAGCTTCTTCTGGTCCATCGAATGGACGACGCAGCAGGAGCTTTCCACCTGTAACCCTGATCCGATGACCCACCCTCGTCAGGGAGACACCTTCACCTATGTAGGTGAGGAAGGATGATCCCCGATTGTAGAGCTTTCGAACTGTCCCATCCTTTTTCGCAACAGTGGAGATTGGAGCAACCTCTATGTCAATGACTGCGGGAGGCCTATATAGGGGCAACCATGTTTGCCAGTCACCCCCAGGTCCAGCGCGGTACCACACTTCATTCTTCTCAAATATGAACTGCAGGTTTTTTTTGCCAGGGTCAATAGCAGGCCATCATGGGCCATCGGTGGGACACCGCTCTGATAGGGTTTGACCAGATGAAAGCTGAGGTCGTTATTTAGGGTGTTGATGGCTGCCACCTCTATATCCGAGATCTCAATCAACGGCTCGAGGATGTACTTCCTGTTCGGGAAATCATACCAAAACACGATCTTGTCCCGAACCAGCTTCGCCGTCAACCCACGAGCGCTGACCAACCTCCCATCACCACCAAGGATGGGAAGCAAGCTCATACTTTGATGGCTGCTCCAAGCCTCTCATACTGGAATCAGCAACTGAACTTTGCCGTGTGGTGTGCCACGGCAGGATGTGGAGTAAGTTCCAACATGCTTCACTACTATTCTGGTACTCCTGAACCTGTGCTCATCACCAGCTGTCTCAGATTCCACGTGTACTTCACAGTGCGACGAATCCTCCATGAGCTGGGTGCAAGCCTCCCTGATACAAACGCCTTCGACCCACAGCTCAACAGTCATAGCGGCCAGCAGACTACAGAGAGAGTTCAGCGCTCACCCAGACTATCGATGGCATATCCACCACCCACCCCCTCCCCCCCCCCCCGCGATGAATAGACCATCGGAAGACAGCGACATTCTCGTTCGATCCAGACTCCGACCCTGGAGTGCTGGTGCAAAATATGCACATCACTGGCTTGCGGCAGGACTATCCAGATGTGTGGAAGTACTTTGTCCCACTTACCACCTCAGGCCTCACACCAGCAGGGATCGTTCGGATCAACCAGTCCGTGGAAGCACTATGCTACTGCCTCCTTACGGCACAGATGCAGCTGCGGCATTCCATAGATGGTGTCAGCGGAGCAGAGGTTCAACTTGACTTTGCTATTTCGCGACACCTATGGTTGATTCCGAGCAACATGATTGTGAACATCGAGGACCTCCAAGTCAGGGGCTATAACAACATGATAGTCGAGGGGAGTTCCCCCGGTGTCCACCGCGGCTTCAACACTGCCATCAATGCACCTATGCGTAGTACGAACCATACAGGCGTTCCGACCCTGACACTGCAGCCAGTCGACATGACAGCTCCAGGTGCCCTGACACTGCAGCCAGTCGACACGACACCGCTTCCCGTAGTAGCTCTACGTGTGGTGTCAGGCCTAGCTATCATGGCACTCGGGATCAGCCTACTCCGACACTAGCAAATCAGCTCTAAGACTATCCTGACTCTCTACAGTAGCAGTGGGGACCACGGTGAGACACTGAACCAGCTTGGCATACCCTACAGCCCCTATACCCACTGCCAACATGCACATCCAAGGGCTGGAGGGTTCGGCAGCGCATCCTTTTTCCAGCTTGTATTATCGCAGAGCCTTGTTCAGCTCTGAGTCCAGTGAGGCCATGGCAGTCTGCAACTGCTGGAACACATCTGACAGATACTCCCAGTCCTTGTAGAAACCTTTAGCTCGCAGGAGCTGCTAGACGATACTCCCTCCCATGATAAGGTATTCGAGGAAGCAGATCTGTCCCTTGCCAAATCCTAGATAGAGCTTCACAGCTGTCAGCTCCTCTATCAGCTCAGCACCGGAGAGCTGAGGAAGCTCATCTGGTGTCTTCTTCTTGTAGTCCTTCAACTCCCTCCAGAAGACATCATAGTACTTCTCGCATAGCGTGAGCCCAGACATGTTTAAGATGTCTCAATAGAGAGATGAATATTCCTGAGTACCAACCCGGCCACCTGGCAGACGCAGACTGGGAAGATCTTCTTAGCTCTCTCGACAGGGGATGCAGACATTTAACTGCGTTGTATACTCAGTGCTTAAACAATGACGTCAATGGTACAGATTGTGAAGCAACTGCCCGAGAGCCAGGTGAGTCTTCAGAAGGTGGAGGATCTGCTGCAAACAAGTAACAGAAGTTACTGACCAAAGCAAAACCTCTGGCAGTCCATGTCGCCAGTACCGTGGCGGCGAATGTGGCTGTGGTGAAGATGACAGGGGGAAGTGAGGTTCTTCCTGCCACCACTGCGGCTGTCCTCACTACAGTGGTGAGTGGGGTGGCCGGACACTGTCTCGGAATAACTCACCCCATCCCAATGATCGCCCTCAGTGGTGCCCGCTTACACTGTTGGCGCCAAGAACATGTTATACTAATGGAGTCCACAGTTCTAGGGCTAGCAACGAGTGCAATGGCTGAGATCATCGTCGTCTACGTTTAACCCCTCTGAATAGTGAGAGATGGATCACGAGACCCCTGCAGCATATGAGGCATGGCGTGCCGGAGGGTGGTGTGTGGCCCATAGTCGAGCATACAGACTGAGGATTGCCAATGCCTGGGAATGGGGGACCACCCACAAGACGTGCCCCTGCAGAGAGGGCCAGTACCTGAGCACTGCTACCTATTCCTTTGGCCGACTGCGTGGTCCTCCTATGCCCAACTATTTCACTGGGGGTATGACTAGTAGGTTTAAGCCGTCTGTATATGACTATGACTCTGTCACTCACAGACCTAGAAAGCAAAGAGCTAGGCGATCTTGCTCACTTGGGCGGGGCACGCCTCGGTTCAAAGGACACTGTTGCCCCTATCGCCTTCCTAGACTTCAATGAGAAGGGAGCCCCGCGGAAGATCCGAGGTACCATCCCAGCCCGAGATCTCATCGGGATCACTGATACGGTAGGTCAATCAGCCATTAACAAGGCCAAGACTGTATACAAGGGGATGGGCATCAAGGAGAGGGCGACAATGCGAGGTATGCTCGGAGTCGATGAGGCTGGAGCCATCAAGGTTATGGCTGAGTCCTATGCACAGGACCTGGTTACAGATCTCCTGAGACCATGGAGCACCTTCATCCAGGATGGAGGGAATCTCAAGATAGGTACCCTCAGCCTGAACAGTATCACTGTGGACAGCCAAACAGGTGCAGGTGCTGTCGACAGCCTCCGACTACCAACGGTGCTGGGGTCAGGGCTCTTCAATTTGCTGCCTAAGTAAGCCCACAGGATAGTCATGGCTTTGCATGTATCATACAGATACTGGATGTACTAGACACTGTGGGTGCGGACACAGGCCCTCTACGCTATCTTCTCAGCTGCTGCTGGGATTTCATGCTTGATGCCTCCATCGCATCCTTCATATTCGCCGGAGGTGCATGATGATCCTCGGGCTACCCGAGGTGATGGTGGCACGGCTCTTGAATTTGCCGTTTAAGACCACAGGATAGGCATGGCTTCATGTGCATGTATCATACAGATACTGGATGTACTAGACACTGTGGGTGCTGACACGGGCCCTCTACGCTATCTTCTCAGCTGCTGCTGGGATTTCATGCTTGATGCCTCCATCGCATCCTTTGTATCCGGCAGAGGTGCAGGATTCCCCGCTCTGCAGGCAAAAGAGCTGGTGCAGGAAGTACTGCCATTTAGTCTCCCATATATAGACGGGGCTACCGCCGACCAAGTGCTAACCATCCTCCGCATGCATGTCTGTACCATTCGACAGTAGGCCGGTCGATGATGGCCAGGTGGTGCTGATCATTGCCCCGTCAGGACCCGGGAAAACTTCTTGCTGCGGGCTCTGCTGGCCAAACATCTACACTCTCAATACATCCATCTGGTGTCTGACTCCGCCGCTCAGGCGGTTGACAGTAATGGTCAATGGTACAATGGCCCAATCAACAAGATGCAGAACCTGCAAGCACTGATGTAGAAGCTGCTGGCAGCCCAATTGACAGAACCACTTGTTCTAGTTATCGATGACCTTGCAATGGACCAGAAGACAGTCACCTACCTCAGCAACATCACCAGGTGCATCTGGCACACAAAGATAACTGTCTTCATCATCCTTCAGAAGTACACCCGCGAGATCTCACCAGACATCGGCCACAATTCCCGGTTGCTATACTTCAGCTCCAAGTGTGGACGTGCCCTGCTCGAGACCATATACGACAGCCTAATCCTCAAGGAGACCAAAGGGGACTTTATCGCAGGTGTACGGAGGGCAGCTGAGCTGTAATGCTTCATCTTCAGCAACAAGGAGACAGGTGAGCTATCACACTTCAAGCCATCTCTGGAAAAGGCGCAGACTTTCACCTACAAGCTGAATCCAGCCACTAGCCTGCTCTACGCGTCATCGCTGACAGACTGTCGCAGCTGCCGCAACTTTTTACATTCATCAGAAGGCTGCGCGGTCTCTGCTATTTCGTCCGCGCTCTCTGCTACTTCGTCAAATGCTTGAGAACCTTCGTCAGAAGCTACTTCTTCAGAAGCTACTTTGTCAGAAGCTACTTCTTCAGAAGCGTACTGTCACTTAAACTCTAACCACTGAGGGTTATCTTTTGGGATTCTCTTCAGCTGGCTCGTCTCACGGTAGACCCACTTTAGCCATCCGCACTTAGCATCTGACTTGTCAGGGGATTTGATGAGGTAGTCCTGGTAGTAATCTGGGAATTTCGCAAATGCTGGAAGATTACTGGCCAATCTCCTGCGCCCTTCCTCATTGAAGATGTGCTCAACAGCTTCCTTGCGGCCAACAGTGACCCCTTCCTGAGTACCTTCTGCATGACTGGTGTCATGGCTCTCCGCTACAGCGGCACTGACCTCCTCCCTGAAGTGGTTATTTTCTCCAGACTGGAGTCTATCCAGCATATCTCGCTCTTCCTGGCTATGGAGGCTAAATACGGCAGCCCACTTCCCGACCGTTAGTAAATCTTTGGGGTCGACCCTCGCCTTTGGAGAGCTAGAATAACAGGACTGCTGGTTGGGGCCACAGGTAGGTCGAGTGTCCTGCCCTGGGTGCTGTCAAACTTCTGGTAGAGTATCCGAGTCAGGAGTTCTTTCATACTACGAGCTGGTGCTCCTACCTCTATGGCGGCCAGTATCTCTGCATCAGACGGAGGTGTGACCTTGGCTCGCTCGTGGATAATGTTGATGTCACGAAGCAATCCTCGGACCCTGTCACAGTGGGACAGTGCATGCCGTGGCTGTAACTGTCATGCCGACATGTTCTGCTGCCTATAGACAATCTGCTGGAGAACTTTACCAAACATGGCAGCCATTTAACCCACCTATATACCCAGACTTTAAACATGCTGCAGTATGTGCAACATCCAGATGGGGCCATTGAACCCGCGACATCGCACTGCACTGATCCTCGGAAGGACTGCCTGATGGTCATTCGACCCAGTATACACGATGAGAACCCGTTGTCCGCTGCTGGGAAGTACATTGACTTTGCAATCTCGGCACAGATCCACGAGATCAAGAGCATGACGCTCGAGTTCAAGCTTCAGAGCACAATAGAACAGACGGTAGAGCTCCCGCAGGTTCTGAACAGGTAGGAGATCGTGCAGAGCAACAACACCGTGAACACCACCTATGTGAACGATGAGTACCGAGTCCTAGGTCCACTGGCTCATGGCCATAACATACACGTGAATTCGGCTGCCATGCAGGATAGGCTGTTCCTCTGGGTGTCCATTAAGCAGCCCGCAGATACGACGATGAATGCTCCAAGACTTCATGTCTTGCATGACGAGAATGACCAGGAGCTGAAGCAAACAGGTTCCAAACTGCAGATCGTGCATGTGGAGTGAGAACACCAGCAGGTCCAAGCCACAGCTAACCAACGGGTAGAACTGACATTGCATCGTGGTGCATCGGACTGTGTCGCTGTTGCGGTCCTGGTTCAGAAGGGAGGAGCCATCCAGCAGGTGGATAAGCTAGACGACTTCAAGCTTGTGGTTGCTGGGACCAATGTTCTTGGTGAGGTACGCAAGCTGGCTGATTGCCAACTCTACAGACAGAAAACTAAGTCATATGCACTTCTGCACCTAACCAGTGAAAGTGACGAGCTCGAGGGCCGTCACCACCTCGGGGGCAGGGACATCCCACCTAATCAGGGCAACCGGCTCAGCTTCAACATCAGAACCCTCATAGCTGGGACTCGCTCATTAGGTGTGACAGTACTTTACTTTGGCTATGCTAAGGTATGCGTGTCGAACACATCAGGTATTCAGCTTGAGCGTGCCACCACTACTATAAGCTCTGCTGTCTTCTGACCTATTGATGCTTCATAGTCGAGCGTTGGCTCAGATACAGCCTCGTAGTACTCATCGAGACTCTCATCTGCCTCTTTGAGACTCTGGTTCGCCTGAGCTCGGAGTTGTCATCGGCGTGCCTCCCTCTCGTGCATATGCTCGATGGCTTTGCTGTACTCAAACTTCTCCATTGACAGCTTCTCCATTGCCTGGTTTTGACGCTCACGCTCGACCTCTGCCACCTTCTTGTCCCCAGTTCGCTAAGGCAAACACTCCCGCAATCAAGATTGCGGAGCCCATGCTATAGACTATAGTTTAAAACTACTATATAGCTGCAGTGGGGACCACGGCGACGCGATGTATGAATCAGAGGCTGATTCAGTGGAGGATATAGATGACGAGAACTATGAGTAGGACTATGATGAGGATGATGATGCAGATGACTACGATGTAGCGGAGACCACTAGTGAGTATGATGATGTACCGGAGACTGTGCCCCGCAAACTAGTACACAGAGCGAAAGGAATCTATCGCACTTACATAAAAGGTTCTATCGGTCTACTGGCAGCAGTTGGGCCTCTGATCGCTCTGTTCACAATGAAGGCTGGCCATATGGTCCGCAAGATCGCCAACAATGCTCTCCATGGGGTGGAGAAGACTTCTGAAGCCATTCCAGCCATAGCCTCAGGAGTAAGTACGTTCTTCGGAGTCGCAGGCCCTTGGCTACCATACGTTGCCATAGCACTCGCGGCCATCTGGGCCGCCGAACATTTAAGCCATACTATATAAGGATGGTCTCTCTGTATGACCTGGTCAAGGCCCTTAACTTCCGAGGGTTGGTCGATAAACTACCATTCAGTGAGGATCCAGCATTGATTAGACGCCAGTGTATGGAGGTGTTTGAGGAGGTCTTCAGTGATGGTCGAATGAATGACCGCTGTCTGTTCATCTGTTTAGAGTTCACCCAGGCCATGTGTGACAGGCCGGGAGTGGACGTCAGTGATGAAATCCGGGAGTTCATCAACCGTTTTCTTGAGGAACTCTAATATCAGCCTGGTGGATATTACCGTGAGCCCCCTCAACTACTTGAGGCTGCATGTCGCAAGGGCCACGACTTCACATTGGAGACAGTTAGCCAGTGGCTCAGCCATCAGACGATGTGGCAGATATACAGACCTCGTCCAAGGTACATCAGGCATGCCCATTTCGAGGAAACTGTCCCGAACAGAGTTCACCAGGCAGATGTTCTATTCCTTCCACACGACTTGGTTGGTCGTAAGACTTAAAAGTATGCCCTCACCATAGTCGATGTCGCCAGCAGGTACAAGGCGGCAGTACTGCTCACAGCCAAGTCAGCTGGCCAGGTGGTCCAGGCATTCCAGGGTGTCTACGAGGCTTCGGAAAATCCCCTCCAGTGGCCGGAATTGTTGCAGGTGGATGAGGGTAGGGAGTTCAGAGGGGAGACTGCACCCCTCATGCGGAAACACGGTGTGGCAGTTAGGTGAGGTGAGGTAGGGCATCACCGTGCCCAGGCTATCATTGAGCAGTGGAATGGGACACTGGCAGAGAGATTGTTCCCACACCAATACGCCCAGGAAATGGCCGCACCGAGTGAACATTCTAGAGTATGGGTGAGAGGGCTGCCTGCTGTGGTGGAGAGATCCAATGCCAAGGTTACCAGGCTAATCGGGAAGAAGCCGGTAGAGGCTATCAGACACTCTGCTGATCACAGCTCGAGAGGAGTGCCTACCCCCTGATGCTCTGGTTCGGTACCTGTATGAGCCTGGTGAGCTGGAAGGTGGTCGACGGTGTGCCACAGATCCTAACTGGTTGATAGATGTTCACAGGCTTGACAGGTATGTGGAAGCAGAGAGGAGGCCTACACTGTACTACCTGGCATGCCAGCACAGAGTGCCTAGGTGACCATTTTTCGTAGAAGAGCTTCAGCTAATCCCTGAAGACACACAGCTACCACCCCCTAGGGTGCTAACATGATACTCGATGGGCTCGGTATGTGGAGAGTCCAAGTTCTTCCTGCGCATACATCACCATACCCTGGTTGCGCATGCGTAGGCCTCGATTGGTGGCTCTGTCCACTACACCATGGAGGGCGCTGTAGAACCTCTGCCAGGAGATGTCATTCTGCCGTTTAGACATTCCCTTGGTCGAGCATTTCACTTGCAAGTTTCGGCTGTTCCACGGTCTGTATTCTCCACATAGTAGCACTTGGAGCAGAGAGCAATACCACGAGTGCCTTCGAACTCGAGCTTGAACAATCCCGGAGTGTGGTTAGTCCATTTGTCCCATGCCAACCAGTCCCGTTTGCCGGCCTCATACTCCGTTCACATCTCTGGGCATATCACCTCATCGAGGTTGGAGCCTGCTATGGCGATATAGGCAGAATCGGTGTCCATCTGCAGGTACTCAAAGCTGTCATGAGCTACGTAGCGGTTGAGGAGGTCATAGTAGAGCTCGTATACTGCTATACCTACCTGGAAGGGGCGATGAATGGTGATTTTAGCCTTATTGCTCTGCATTTCGTAGGAATCACCGATCTCCTCTAGATCCTCGAACCATGCGCTATGCATGGCTCTGTCTTCTGCTCATTCATCCTTAGTGAAGCTCGTGTTGGTATGACGTTATAATGCCTCGATCAGCTTCCCATATGCACTGTTGCCGAGGAGTTTGAAGAGATCAGCCAACAAGGCTTTACTTTTGTCAACATCCCCGGTACGATGTGCCTCAGTAACAGAGTCTACAAACCATTCAAAAGGTTTCTGTGAGGTGTAGTCCATAGTGCGATAGATAGCAGTAATCTCTAGCCCGTGGGCAAGGTACCACTTGAGAGTTGGTGCATACAATACCCTCTTCTTACCAGAGAGTGCACCAATGAGCTTCTAGTTGTAGACTTTTGTCGACCTGTTTTATCAAGGTATGCAAGCATCTCCGAAGGTATAGCCTCTTCTGGGATCTCACGATTATAGAAGATGGGAGACATGTCCTCGAACGTTGGCCATAACACTTTAGGTACCTCAATGTCGACCTACGCAAGCCTGAAGCAATGATCCTGCTTAAAGCGTTCAATATCACTGCTTACATGCCCACCCCACCGTCGTACAGTTTCTTTACCACAATGCATTGCTTGGGCCATGGTTGAAAAATACAGAGCATTTGCATCATAACCAAGGAGACGTTGACATACTCGCTTACCTTGGCGAATTCGGGTAACCGCTGCCTCGTGATATCTCGTGAACACAATGCTCGGACCCCCAACAACAGCACCCTTTAACATCTCGTAAGCTTCCTTGCCTGGAGAGTAAAGGTTAATATCCGGCTCATGTTCAGAAGTACCACGAAGTAAGTACTGAAACGACATACCAGGACACAGCACACTACATCCTTCAGAATGTCAATACCTCATTCTGTGTAGAATTCTCGCATCTTCTCTAAGGCTTCAATGAACGGGCTAACATCCAAGTTGTTGTAATATCGCAACCAGTCAGCAAACATCTTCATCCCCAGATTTCTGAAGATCTGCTTACAAGCTTTCCACTCTGACAACTCAAGAACGTAACGACCTTTGAGCTTGGACCACCACGCAGGATAATCAGGTAGTCCAGGATAGTCAAGCTTCTCAGGTGAGTTGAACCATTCATAAGGTAACCAGCTCTTCTGTTGCGTACAACCGTAGGCTTTGATCCATTTCTCATAAGAAACCCCTGGGCCGAGGTAGTTGATTACATCGAGAAACCTCAGTTCAGGGATAATGAGGAACATTGTCTGGCTAGCCTTCATGGTAACTTTCACTGTTCCTTTGGGTGAAGCAGTAAGTTCATCCACGAAGTACTTCTTGATGAAGTTCAGGTCGTACCGCCCAGAGTCGAACCCGAGCACAGGCACCTGGTCACACCACTCATTGATAAGTCGCTGCTGTCGTTTTGGTAACTTGTCCAAGTCTGTGGGTAGATACTGTGACTGAACCCTTGCATGGATCGTGGAGGCTCGTAGTTGGATCTCCTGCATGAACTCTGAGATCAGCACTTTGGAGTTAGCATTGCAGACGTGAGTTGGCGAGCTCGCGCTACCATTTAAGGAGCAGCCGACTGACACCGAGATTGCTATGTGGGCACTCTCGATCATGAGACTCTCTGTAGGGTGGGTCTTGATCCCATCTAGAAGGGCTTCAAAGTCATAGACAATAAAGTATGGGTATGGTTCTGTCCGCACAAGGGTGTGGACGCTTGGACAGTGTTTTATACAGCACTCCCACTGTACCACAAGCATGCATCCAGATTCTCTCAGTTTCTCGTCTCTCGCGACCATCTTGTGGTATCTTTGATCAGCATCCTCACCTCGCTGGCATTGTGAACATCCATGACAGTGACAGCCATGAAACTGGTATACTGTGTCGGTTGGTGGATCATAACCATCTACGGGAGCCCCCTCGATCCAACGCTCACCACCGTGACCACACTTTGCATGGTGTATATGAATTCCACGGTTTCTCGACTCATATTCAATCCAATGAATAGCCATGGAACTGGCCGGTTGGTATGGATAGAAGGCCGTGTCGTATGGTTACTGCGATACCACAACCTTCTCCCCAGGGCAATCGATGGTCGTTTTCCCCACTGTACAGTGGTCAGCTTGGCGATGGAGACTACATGCTTGGCTGAACTGCTGTTGACAGTGCCAACAGCTGAAAGTCTGGGCCAGCTTGGAGATGTCCTTAATGAAGGCGTGGTGGTCATATACTCCAATGGTCATGACGCTCGGATAGAGAGCAGGTTTCTTGGTCAGATGCAAGATTCCCTCTTCAGTGGGCTCATAAACACGAATCCCTGTCTTCGCAAATAACTCTACCTTGTCCAGCTGGTCTAGGGACGTCTTCGGTACGTCAGCCACAGGCCTATTCAGGCCATATAACTGTTTAACAAGCTCTCGTGCAGGAGCTGTACTTCTATCAGCTCTTGCACTCTGCTGGACTGCTAGACATCTCCAGAGGCACATGTTGTCTTTGTAGGTGTCGAGTGCCACCATTCCCTTCCTCCATCGGAGCCAGACCGGGAGGGGGCCTGTCCATAGCAGAGGCTGGCGGTCGATGACAACCTTTACCTCAACGTTGATTGATCTGACAAAGGCCCACGCGGTATAGGGCTGATCGATATTGTCTGGGTCGAGGCGGGCTTGCTCTCTGCCCAAGTCTGGGTCTCTCCTAGTGTATTCATCCCGGGACTTCCTGAAGCATTCTTGTGGAAGAGCATTACCCTACCATCCTCGATGTGGCGGATTCGATAGGTGTGGGTATGCCGAAGGTAGAAGGCGTTCTGAACTGTCCGCAGCTTCTCCATGATCCGACCTGTAATGTCTCCTTCTAGCCCTCTGAAGAATGCCCAGCATACTGTTCGCCGTCCTCTCTCCTCTGTCTCCCTCTCACCGAGACGCTCATTGAGAATCTGCTGACCTTCTCGCCTCATACTCCAGGCTAGGGTTTCAGATCTCAGTCCCCTAATTAATCATCTTCTGATTCGGTGTAGAAGAGGTAGGCATTCTTGTGGATGGCTTGCCATCCGAGTTGCTACAACTTTGGCCCGTAAGCTGACATTTGTCTCCACATACAACTGACGACTCTCACGGAGCAGCTGTGCTTTCTTGTGAGGTTTCCATGGATCCTCATAGGTGAGCACCGGAAACCTCCCTGTCTGTTTTGCTCGGGAGAGTCACTTTAGCCACTCCTCGGCAAGGGCGTGTGCAATCATCTGGAGCAGGTCGGCTTTGCGGGCCTTAGAATAGACTCTAAGACCGAATTTCTTTGCCATCACTCGGAGCTGTGTTACAGTAAACATGATGCAAGATCTATATATTAGATCTTAAACATTTCTGACCATCTTCGAGGGTGTTACAGTAACCATGATGCAAGGTCTATATATTAGATCTTAGACATTTCTGACCATCTTCGAGGGTGTTACAGTAAGTGGCGATCAGTACCTGTGGGTGGTGTATATCCCTGTGGATGCCTGCCTCTAAATGCGTGGCATGACGCGTTTAAGTTCTTCCATAACTAAACTGAACTTTCTCCTGGCACAGACCTTCTTGTAGTTCATTCTGTTGGAATGCTTAAGACCCCCATATGCTTTACATAGTCCACAATCTGTATAAATATCTGGCCCGCATCCTCTGCATGGCTTCGGCTCAACAGCAGCCTTCTGAAACTGAGCATTGTGTGTCGCACAATATTCTCCAACACAGTTCCTTAAGCATCGAAAAGGCTTACCTCGCATAAGCCATTTGCATGTATTATAATGCATGTTTGATAAAGTCTATATCAAGGCTCTTAAACCTTGGGTTGATGGGTGTGGTTCAGTAGGGCCTGCGTATCTTGTATGTATTTGTGTGGCCCATGACCCTATGCCTCAGGAATTGAGACAGCGGTGGGAGCCGCGGATCATGGGACGGTTGCCTGTGGGGGGAGGTGGTATTTTTCTACTACCGGCTATACTACTATTGTAACTAAATGAAAGGTCATAGTTGTAGAAAGCCTAACTAACGTGCTAAATGAATGACTTCATTCTCCAACTCTACAGAGTTACATGAGAGGTACAGTAGTGTAGTTACAGATGCCATACTATTATTTAATTTGCGATCTATCGCAGATTATTGTTTTTTCTCAGGATCTTTCATCTTCTTCTTCTTCTTCTGCTTCTTCTTTTTATTATTATTATTATTATTATTATTATTATTCTCAAGGATTTTCACAAACTATCTCCTCCTACAGTTTTGATCTGATCACCTTCAAATTTGTACTTGTAGTACCCATTGGAATCTAGTTTGTTATTACGTTTCTTCTCGATCGAGAGTATGTTTTCCGAGATATCCGCATTTCCGCGGGCAAAAATCCCCATAGGAAATGTATGGGAGCAATATTCGGACAGCGACAACTCCTAGAGTGTTTCCTCAATCATCTTGTAACTTCACAGACTTCTAGCATGTCTTGCTCTACATCTCCACCCAAAATATTGGGCACAGAGACGAAATTTGGAATAAGCCAAATCTTTTGGAATCAAGAAACTTCATATTTCTAGGGCGGTCAGATGGTTGAAATTTGGCAAATACGTAGCTGTATTATACTACTCTTGATTAGTGAAATAAAATCGTTAGCGAACATGTTAACCATTCAGAACTCTGCATTTCCGTGTCCCCATGTCCCCATAGGAAATGCATGAGAACAATATTCGGATACTGACTGCTCCTAGAATTTGGCCTCTATCATCTTGAAACTGGAAAAACCTCTAGCATGTCCTCTAGCATGTGGTGACCCAAAATATTTTTTGGGTACGCTGACCCGTTTTTGAGAAAATCTGGTATACGCCCAATTTTTTAATCAAGATAATTAATATTTCTAGTTGGTCAGATGCTTGATATTTCACATATACGTATATACATTATACTACCATGGATTAATAAAATAAAATCGTTAACGAACATGTTAACCTTTTAGAACGCTCCATTTCCATTCCCAACATGCCCCATATGGAATGTATGGGAGCAATATTCGGTCAGCGACTGCTCCTAGGATTTTTCCCAGATCATCTTGAAACCTAATATATTTCTAGGATCTGTTGACCCACAAATTGGCCAAAAAAGTCTTTTCGGTTCAATAACCAGTTTTTGAGAAAATGCTGAATAAAAATAATTATTTGACATCGTGAGAATTCTTACTTCTGTCCCTGTCGGAGGGTTGACATTTTTTACATCCCTACATATCAGAGGCTACTGTTGCTTACTAAAATAAAATTGTTAGTGGACATATTAACATTTCTATTATTGCAAATCTGCACACTAAACATTATTCCCATGATTTGCTGATAGATGACAGGATTATGGTCTGATTGTTTCAGCATTTAGATCGCCTGATCCGGGGCGGAATTGCCTCTCAGACACCATTTACAGAACTCCGATATCCTGAACGGTTCATGAGATATTGAGATTTTTCTATCATAGACAAATATGTATTGGAAATTGATTTGATGATAAATGACCCAGTTTTGGAAATATCATATCTAAACTTGGTACATTTCTAGTACGCACCAGGCATATATAGATCATCTACAGAAATTGGATCAGGTGTATGGTTCCCAAGAATTGCACGTTTTCTTGTCCAAAAGGTCCAATTGGAAATGTAAGGGAGTGCTTTTCGGACAGCAACTCGTCCTACAGTTTCTTGCAGATCATGGAGAAACTTAACAGACCTCTAGCATCTGTTAACCCGCATCTGGCATCCACATATTTTCCGGGTCCATTGAGTACTATTTACGATTTCTAGCCTCCAAACTTGAGACACTTTCAGTACACCTTAGGGCCTGGGCTGTTTTCATATTTCTTTTAGATCCAGTGAATAATTTCCGAGGAATACGCTTATCTGTGCCCAAAATGCCCCAAAGAAAATGTATTAGATTGATATCCTGATAGCGACTCCCCTTAAAGTTTCTGCAGATCATGTTGAAACTTAACATCCTTCCAGAATCCATAGTCACACATCCGACCCAAAATCAAGGAAAAGGCCATCAAATGTCAAATAAACGAGAAATTAATGAATTTTGTTTGGCCCAGGTAGTTAGAAACAATCGAAATTCACCAGATTTAATTACCTCAATCAACTCCAACAGGTAAAGGGAGGTAATTCATGCCAAAACCTAAAATTGGTCACTTTGACCCTTGATTGACCTTGACCTTGGACGGGTCACTTTCAAACCATTATGAGAATCGAAATTCATCATATTGAACTGTCACAATCAACTTCAACAGGTAAAGGGAGGTAATTCATGCCAAAAACAAAACATGATCAGTTTTTTTGCATGAATTGCCTCCCTTTACCTTTAATTCAGTAATTTCTCTTTTATTTGACATTTACTGGCATTTTCCTTGATTTTGATAAAAATTCCACTATAGCAAATCAGGACACATTATTTTATACTTTAGTGTCAAGGCTATCGGTTTTCAAGAAATCAGCTTTTCCATACCCTGTGTAAAGCTATGGTAATTTCAATTATGGATCTTTGAACTGCGACAACACTTAGACTTTTTATCAGATCAGCATCAGACATGTTCAGTGATCATATGAGAAGAGGGCTTATAATACCCCTTAATGCCCAGTCATCGCAGATTTACAGTTACTTCAGGAAATGTGTTTTATTATTATTATTTATTACCCATTTATTCCCTTTTGGATTTCATACTGTCTCATCTCCTTGTTCCTGTAAAGCTCGAAAACGGAACAAGGAGACAGACATGCCCACTCCCACCCATCCCAATTTTCAATATCAAGTTGCAAATCAACTTGGAGGTTTAAGGACCTGCTTTTCTTCAATAAAGAGAACATGGCTGTGATTGCTTGCTCCACACGCTTTGTTTGGCATTTGAAAAAAATGCTATTTTATTTTCAGAAAGCTGAATTCCTAGGTATTTATAGAGTTTTACTTGTTCAATGATTTGTTCATTGAATTTATATTGATACTGAATTTTAGGTTTTCATCCAAATATAACAATTTTAGTTTTATCACTGTTGACGCGTAGTTTCCAAGTACGGCAGAACTCATGTAGCCCGTTTAATAATTTCTGCAAATCTGTTTCTGTGTCTGCAAGCATAACAGTGCTGTCTGCATATAAAATGACCATTAGTTTAAACATAGTTTTAAGCACGTCGTTGTTTGCCATAGATAAATAGTTAAAATGATTAAGCATTTTAGACCGGAATCGTAATCTGAGAATTTTTGGAAATGGTACATATACGAGAATAACAGCAATGAAATTGATGATTGATGGCAATTTGTTTGGGGGGGGGGGGGTTGTTGGGGAGTTAGCGTTGTTGATCATACGATCGGATTGAGACAGTAAATAGCAATGAGAGTAGACTAGACCCTGGGTAACCTAGTCCTCTGATTGTCTTAGATGGCATCTCGTTAGTATAGCTAATGAGATGACGTCACAATGCCCTAAGTTGATCGTGGGCGTGACCCACCGAGAAGCTCGTTTTACTCCCTCCATTCTATCCATCGGGGTGGGGGGGGGGGGAGGCATCTCAGAAAGCTTATTAACATTAATGCATATAAAACAACACAGAAATGCATGAATTATATGAGCATGTGAGTTGACTGGGTTCTAATGACATGTTATTATGCATGGTATTACTATCAGACACATTGACTTGTACAATGTAAGGAAATGCATACACCCGAGCATGTGAAATGATCATGTGAGTTAAAATGATGTACTAGTGTTCACTAAATAATTAAACAATATTTGTATGGAAATCCATGGATTGTCATGGTTCTGTGCTATGGAATCATGAACTGGTGCGCAAATCAAATTTCACACCTTTTACTTAAATTAGAGCCTGCGCTATATCACCTATATCAGATATCTGAATGATGATGATGTGTCATGTCAGGCGAAAGCTTGAAGCGAGGAAATGGAAATTGGGATAGTTAGTCATACAGTCTGAATATTTATTAGACAGGAAAATTCTAATAATATAAACTTTGGAGCAAAGGTGATAATATCATTTTGGAGGAAGCTGATAGCCAGGAGGAATTGTCTATCTATTCTAGCTGATGTTGATTTACAGGAAGAGGGCTTTGGATGGAAACAGGTAGCCATTAAGGATCACCTCTCTTTTCCAATAGTGGGTGATTGACAGAAAGAGGCTAGTTGGTAGTTTGTGACTCACAACTATAACCCATAGCTATTTATGTTATTCACTGCCCATTAATGTCAAAAGCCTTTCTGAGATGTGTAGTACGGAGAGCGTAAAACCGTAGACACTTGGTCGGGCACGTTTTTGATTAGATTAGAGGATTGTTACATCGTATCCCTAGCATATATGGTCACGCTAATAAATTTCTCCTACATGTATGGCCATTTGAGGGGCATGTCCTAATATGATAATGAGATGACATCATACTCCTCTTATCCAATGAAAAGCGTAATATACCAAGGTACTAGTCTACTAAGGAGATCGACAATATTGTAGAAAAACCTTCTTAAAAATAATGTGGATTACCAAATTAGTTAAGTGTTGCCCCTGAACGGCGATGCGCAAACAAGATAATCAGGTACCAAAGTTAAAAGAGATTAGTATTTACAGTCTAAAATGTGCCTTGTGCTGTGTTGTTTTAGGCCTACTCGAAATTCCACCACGCAGTGCTGATTTGAACGCCTCAATCGAAGATGCTGATACGGCATCTGTTGGTAAGCTATTCAGCGCGTGAATTACGGATGGAAATAGGGAGTGAAATTAGACGTTCGTACGAGTGTGTGGGATCAACAGCATGAAATAGATTATGCCTACATCACAATCATCATATATATTAACCGGTTTAGTGATGTCTTTTAGGGTTTTTTAAAAGGCTCGTGTTGTGGTTCAAATATTACTTGTATATGTCCATATTATTAATGATTAAACTGGAACCCAAAACTAAATGGATTGAATACACAATCATTCAGTCAATGCAGTAAAATGTATTAAATGGTGTCGGAAAAATATCTAATCTGAAAATATGACATTTTCTGGAAGTTATTTTGACTTAGCGATATCGTACTGAAAGACATTGAAGCTAATATGCAGGAAATATTGGATTTTAATTTATCAGAATCATTGCTGAATTTAACATGGATTCAGATTTGTTAGTCAATATTGACAACTCAAAATTAGGAATTCATAAATAGCTTTGTTGCTGTTGAGAACCCAAAGATGTGTCAAACACCGCTAGATTCAATCAGATTAGGTATAGTGCTCAGAACTCAAAATTAGGAATTCATAAACAGCTTTGTTGCTGTTGAGATCCCAAAGATGTGTCAAACACCATTAGATTCAAACAGCTTAAGTATCGTGCTCAGAATCTTGTAAGGAGAGATGGACCAAAATTGTTTGATCAGAATGATGCCCAATCAAAATTGGCTATCCACAGAATCGAAAAATATAAGTGATGGCGATTATGTACCATGCCAGCCTTATAAAGTTTTCACAGATTGGTTGAAGTTTCGAATAATAGTTTGAGAATCCTCGTCAGGAAATAAAGATGGCGGCTTTATGACGGATCGTCGGAATAACGTAATATGCTAAGTGCCATGAATCTGCAATTATAATTTGTCCAATTCACCAAGTGGTTTGCACGTTCATAATTCAAATTTGCCACTGTCAGAACACTGGTATGAATACTTAGTTTAAAGAAAATGTATTTAATTCTAGTAAGAACATGATAAGACATACGTCTTATGCCCATGTCTCCCACGCAATACAATTATCGTACTTGGCGTATAATAACAAGTGGCGGATGCACAATAATAGCATTAACATCCATAAATAATAATATAATCATAAATTTGAATACTTGATTCATATGTGACAGGTCTTATGGGTTAGTGGGTTGTCATTTAATTTAGAAGTTGCTGTATTCTGTTGTTAAATTAAAATGAGCTAATAGAAACACTCATGTTGCACGAGGCTGTCGGACGAGGCGGGTGAATTGTTATTTGCTTCATTTTGTTATAATCTAGGGCCTGCCGTAGCAGCTACACGACACGTCTAAATTGTGTTAAACCTGTTATAGAAAATCGTCAGATCGTAGGTTCGAAAGGCTATACGTTGCTCCTATGCACAACTCTACTGATTGATATCGCAAACTACGACTGATAATATGATATGTACATTGTCAGCAGTATGTACTTAATACATAATACATCATAGATCAATAAAATCAGCTGATCAGACGATCAATGTAGTCTAGTCGTAGGAGTCAGTTTTGGTGGGTCAACCTAGACAAAATTCCCACCAAGGTCTTTTTTGTGTCATTCGATTCGTAAGGTCACCCAGAATCATATACTAAAAATCCGCAGCGACCCATTTTGGGCGGAATTTTTGGCGATGGTTTGAATTTTAGCATGTTTTTATTTTCTTCTCAAACCGCTTTTATAGATATCTTAAATTTATATTCATGATATTCTTTTAAAATCATATCCAACATCTCATTTTGTCGTATTACCATTAATAATACATTATTAAGGTGTCTCATGATAGATTTAATTTTAATTTTAATTTGAATATCTGGTTGTTTATAATTTTAATATTTGTTCCAGAGTAAAAGAAAACTCGTTATCAAGTAAATCAAACGTCGTTTCTACGAGAATCATAGCCCAAATATCGAACAACGTATTGTGCGACGAGTTAGAGAAAAGTCGATCATTTAGTTGTTGACAAAGGCATTCCAATATACCAGTACATTGAGCCATCTCCCCCTGCCCTTTCAAATGTTATATTAGAGTCGACCCTCACCTTGCAGCTTCCACACATCTTGCCACAAGCAGTGTACTATTCACATGTGTTGTGGCAATCTGCATGGCTCCTAAGCAGATCAAATGACCCCGACGTCAAACTGGTCCGACTTCATGTAACATTTCTTCAGACCACTGACGGAGAGACTGTGGACAGGTCAGAGGTACTAATACTGCCAATGATCGACCTGAGTCCAAAGATGAGACACCCATCCACTCCACGCTGTTGTACATCCAAGAACAGGCAAGCCACCTCAACTCGCCAACAGCATGTGTAACATTCGATCAACCACTTTGGCTAAAGGCAGTGGAGATAAAGGTTGCAAAAGGTCTGGACAAAATGGTCTTGCATCTCGGAGGGTTCCATCTGCTAATGAGCGCATGTAGTATAATCTTTCATATGATGAAAGGATCTGGAATAGAAGAGGCATTAGGTGAAGTGTATGGTCAGAATGCAGTGGTCCATATTATGAGTGGCAAAGCTATTGCTCGAGCTCTGCGTGGTCTCTACCTAATAGAGGCAGCACTAACTACAACATTGCTAGCTTCTCTACTAGCTCAGAATTCCAGCGACAGTGAAATGGAATGTGGAGAGAAAGATACAGATTTTGAAGCAAATGAGTCTTTCTTTAAGGAAAGCTACCATACGGTACGAAGAAGTGATCATCTATGGTCTGGACGGTGGACTGATCTCGTTATAGAACGTGTTCTGATGAGGTCACTGAAAAGCCGTGTTGGACTGACTCGAGGAAGGGGCATGACGGAAAGCATGATGCATCAGTGGGTCTACACTATGCACGCGTGTGCTACTGTGCATGGTACCATGTCAAGTCTGACTGGGAACTTACGAGTGATCAACATGTTGACATGGGAAGAACTAGACGTGAGCACGATTTGCGAGAGGTGAGGAAAATTATGGAGTGGTTTCAAGTGCATGACCCCTTTGATGCCAATATCACACAACTGCGATCTCTGGACAGTGGTCTGAGTAGACGGGAAGAGGATGGCATCAACTGTGATGAGACCGAGAAAGTTGGTAAAGTGTTAAAAGAGAGCATGGATGGTAAATTTGTAAATGAAGCATCCATGAAGAGGTCTCAGATGGTACGCACATTAGATGACCTTAAACCAGGAATCAAGATTGATAAACAAACTGTGTGAACTGTCCATCGGTTTTGTTCATACGATGCACTGCACTAGCACAAAAAGAAGATGAAGATATTCTTCCCAACATTAGTTACGAAATATCTGCAGTCCCTACCTCGTTATTCAAGGATTTTTCCACGAGGAAGGTGGATAAATCAGAACTGGCAAGAAAAATACAGATTGACAAACATCGACGAAACAAAGTCCCCATTACCAAAGCATAGCATGCATGTGATAGATGGGGGTTGGCGTATATATTATATAAGACGGCCAAAAAATACAACATATGCTCAGGTGCTTGAACAGTACAGTTCATATGTTGAACACAAGTAAAGAATGAGTTGCATTGTGTTCGATGGATATGAGGATGTTCTTTCAACCAAGGACCATGAGCAAGGTCAACGGCAAATAGACAAGATCTCTGCTGATATATTGGTGAACGTCACAGGGAAGGTTCATGCTGACCAGGAAGCATTCCTCTCGATTAAACAAAACAAGACCCAGTTGATTAGCCTTCTGTCAAGTCATCTTCAATCGCTGGGCTATGCCATAAAGGTAAGTACGGGAGATGCAGATACACTGATAGTATCAAAGGCACTTGACTATGCTAGAGATGGTCATCCAGTCATAGTTGTTGCTGAGGACACTGACATGTTCACAATGTTGCTGTATCACTGGGACGATAGATTGGCAGACACAATCTTGAAGAGGGACCTGAAACGCACAAAACGTCGGCAATTGTACAATCTCAAGGAAGCTGCTGATGTCGTCCCAGCATAGATACGAAAGCGTATTCTTATAATCCATGCCTGGAGTGGGTGCGATACAGCTTCTGCCACGTTTGGCCATGGAAAGAGGTACAGGATTTGTCTGATATAATCGGGAGTTGTGACACATCACAGGAACAAGTTCTACGTGCAGGAATTAGCCTATTCCGTTGCCTGTATGGTGGCACTGAGAAGGAAATGCTTACTTCTCTTAGATATGCCCGATATATGCAGATAGTTGTGAAGGGAAGTAAGATAGAGCCACAACGACTCCCACCAACTGAGCGTGCAGCTTACTTCCACAGCCTGCGCGTTCACATCCAGGTTGCCAGATGGATAACTCTTAGCAACGATGAACTGGACCACAATGATTGGGGACGGAAACAGGAAAATGGGTCTTTATGCCCGATAATGACAGATCTTGAAGCTGCTCCATTGAAAGTACTCAGTTTCATTCGTTGCAAATGCAAAGTAACAACAAAGAATCCGTGTGGCACCAAGCAATGCTTATGCAACAAAAACGGTTTGAAATGTGTGATCGCATGTGCAGGGTGCCGAGGTCAAATTTGCAGCAACATCGATCATCTGGTAACTATTGATGACGAAAATGATGGTTTGGTCTTATAATCTCATATCATCGCAGGACACATCCCGACCTCAAAGTGTGTTTTACTGAGCATCTCTATACTATCCTCAGTGATAAACTTGTTTCTTTTTTTTTTGCTGAAACCTGTGCATCTCAGCGTGACAATCAATGACTATATTTTATTTTTCACATTTGTATTATTTCAGATTGTCGAATGTGGTGTTTTGTTGGAAAATAGTAAACGGCGCTGTTTTCCGCTACCATGGCACCTTATCAGATTTCACACATGATTTTAAAATGGTCCTCAAATTGTAAACCTGTGTAAAAAATTCTGCCCAAATGGGATCAATGGGGATCTTTGGTATGCGATTCAGGATTAATGTCTGCTTCGAATGACACCACAAAACCTTGGGTGGGCATTTTGTCACGGTCCACACCCCTCAACGACTAGGCTAACGGGCGATCAATTAAATAATCAATTAATGAATCACTTGACTAATTAAGTAATTGACCTATCTGGCCAAAAAAAATACAACGATGACATCCAAATAATACAGATAGATCATCAGAATAAAAGTAAAGTAGAGACAAATCATCAGACACATTTGATGCATCTCGGTTAGCCAATCAGATATATGAACCTATGACAAAGTGTAGTGTCTGTGATCTACACCATATAGATATCTATGGGTAGAAAGGATCGGACAGTGATGTCAGATAGCTTGTGAAAATAAAGTTGATAATTAAATGTTGATATCCGCCTGATTCGTGTTTACTAGATCAGAGGCCATCATAATATGGCGACGAGATAAAAATATGTCATAAATATACGGCAAACCAGGTGTGTAATCGGAAATTAAATTTCATGAACCCTATTTTCGTGATTAAACCTATTTTCGTAATTAAACCTATTTTTGATTATTCAGGTTCAAGGTTATTTGCAAACATTATGGAACAGTTACAGGCGTTTCCGTCATTTGACTACGAATCAGATAAAACACATGCAGGTACAAAGTGGTCAAAATGGATGGATGGACTAGAAAACTTCTTCGTAGCCCTAGATATTACAGATGAGAAGAGACAACGTGCTCTACTCCTACATTATGCAGGGGAGCGATATATATCAGGCAGAAAAAGGTACAACAGATGATACATATGATGCAACAAAAAAAGTACTCCAAGTCTACTTTGAACAACGCACAAATGTTCAGATGGAGATATACAAGTTTCGTGGTTGTAAACAAAAACAGGGACAAAGTCTTGACGAATGTTTAACAGAACTTCGACAGCTAGCAAAGAACTGTCTATTTGCAGACATTATCAAAGAAATCCTTTTCCAAATTATTCAGAATTGCTTGTCAAACAGGTTTCGTAGGCGTGCCCTTCGCGAAACAGATAAAGACATATTATAAATTCTTGAGATGGGTAGGACATTAGAAGTTACAGAGATACAGGCTGCTGCGATGGAAAGAGACAAGGTAAGTGCGATTGAAGTACACACAAATAATGAGGTGCAAAATATAAACATTCGTGGAAGTAAGCAAAAATCAACACGCCAACAAAATGAAATCTTTCTGAATAGTAAGAGAGGAGCAATGCATCCAGAAAGCACACCTTTCCGCCCTATGACCAAGAAACGATGCATATTTTGCGGCGGATCATATCCTCATATTGGCCAATGCCCAGCTGAGGGAAAAACTTGCAATTGTTGCAAGAAACCAAACCATTTTGCCGTGCGTGTCTAAAATTAAAATCAGCTTCAAACAAGCGTATTTCCCACGTACATGACACTAACAGTTCAGTTCCCATAGACGGTGCCAACGTACAAGTAAACTCTGAGTCCAGTGACGATGAGTATGCATACATTATTTCCACTTCGAGTCCAGAAATAAGGGCAGTAGGTAACAGGTCGCCAACTACGAGCTTGACAGTGAATAACACAGACACTACGGTCTTGATAGACACAGGCTTTCTGTAAACATTCTAGATGAAAGAACATATGCGAACATTTGGAAAACCGCGTCTACATAGAAAGACTAAGCCAAACTTATACACATATGGCAGTAACATACCATTACAAGTATTAGGTCATTGCACCCTCACTATGCAAACGGCAAACCAAATTCAGTGTCATCAATTTCATGTAGTACGTGGTACAAATGGATCGTTGCTAGGATACAATACCGCTTAGGAATTAGGTCTCGTTAAGGTGTTGAACAATATTTCCAGAGTCAAAGCAAATCCAAAACTGTATGAGGGCATTGGTAAACTAAAAAACACAACAGTTAAGTTACACATTGACCAGACAGTTAAACTGGTAGCGCAGAAACACAGACGTGTATCATTTCACCTATGGACTAGGGTCGAAACAGAAATAAATTAACTATTAGAACAAGACATTATCGAGAAAGTTGATGGGGTACCTACACCGTGGGTCTCTCCCATTGTTACCCCACCAAAGAAGGATTCGAATGCCATTAGGATTTGCGTGGATATGCGGGCCACTAATAAAGCTATTTTGCGAGAATGTCACAATACACCTACATTATCTGAACTCATTACTGATCTAAACGGTGCAAAGGTCTTCAGTAAACTTGATTTGCGATCTGAATATCACCAGTTAGAACTAGAACCTGAATCACGTTCTATAGCTACGTTTAGTACACAGCTTGGCCTTGTCCGGTATAAGAGACTGAACTTTGGTATTTCATCAGCATCCAATGTATTCCAGGAGACAATTCGAAATGTCATACAAGACATACCTAACACAAAAAGCATTTCTGATGACATTATAATATTTGGTGAAATAAAACAAGAGCATGATGTAGCGTTAGAGGCAACTCTTCAAAGACTGTACGATTACGGACTTACACTAAATAAGAACAAATGCGAATATAACAAGCGCTCTATTGATTTTTTGGGCCTTGTGTTCAGCGAAGATGGTGTTGCTCCCGATCCCAGGAAGGTTTTAACAATTCGCAATGCTAAACGACCAAACAATGTATCAGAGGTAAAAAGCTTACTAGGAATGCTTAATTACAGCACGCAGTTCATTCATGATTATGCTACCATATCAGAACCGCTTCGGCGTCTTACTAAGCAAAGCGAACCGTGGATATGGACGGACAAACAAGAAACTGCATTTCAGCACTTGAAGGAACAATTAACAGATAGAACAGTCATGGCGTATTTCGACCCGAATAAGACAATTGAAATTGTAGTAGATACCAATCCAGTCGGTCTAGGCGGAATGTTAGTACAGGAACATGGTGTTATATCATACGCGAGCAGAGCATTATCTGATGTAGAAGCCCATTATAGTCAAACCGAACGAGAAGCACTTGCAGTTGTATGGGCGTGTGAACACTTGACATGTATGTGAATGGTGCGAAACACTTTGTAGTTGTGACAGATCACAAACCACTTGAGAAAATTTAGATGGAACAGAAACCACCTTTACGCATTGAATGCTGGGGTCTACGGCTTCTTCCCTATAAATTCACAATTACCTACCGACCAGGAGACAAAAATCCAGCTGACTACCTGTTGAGACATCCTGATACAGACAATATGGATGCATCACGTGGACAACAGTTAGCAGAACAGTATGTTAACTTCCTAGCAGAAACTTCAGTACCCAATGCCATGAGATGAGCAGACATCAAAGCTGCACAGAGCGTGACAGAACACATCAGAAAGTAATAGAATTGGTACGTACGGGTCGATGGTTTGAGTTGAAATGCTTACATTGCCCAGACATTAATTATGATGAACTACATGAATTTAAGAACATACGCGATGAGCTTACATGTAGTGCAGGGAATTTATTATTACGGGATCATGTTATCGTTATACCTGATGCGTTACGAGACGAGGCAGTGTCGTTGGCACATGAAGGGCACCAAGGCATGAATCGTACAAAAGCATACATACGGTCAAAATTATGATTTCCAGGTATGAATAATAAGGTCGAGAAAGTCGTAAAGAATTGCATGCCTTGTCAAGCTACTACCTACTCAAATACAAGTAAGCTTGAACCGCTTCATATGTCAGCGATGCCTAATGGTTCATGGTAACGTTTGAGTGCAGGTTTTTGCGGTCCTTTACCTACTGGAGATTACTTGTTCGTTATCATTGATGAATACTCTCGTTATCCCATTGTGGAAATAGTGAAATCCACAAGTGCTAACACGGTCATCCCCGTACTTGACAAGGTGTTATCTCAATATGGTATTCCTGATGTTATAAAGACAGATAATGGTAGTCCATTTAACTTGCATGCATTTTCCCAGTTTGCAAAGCATATCGGCTTTGAACATCACCGAATTACACCACGGTGACCAAGAGCGAATGCATTTAATTGAGTAATTTAATAAACTGCTAATGAAGTCCATTCGTGCTTCCCACATAGAGCAAAAGAACTGGAAACAACACATGAATAGTTTACTGCGACAGTATCGTGCTACATCACAGTCAGCAACAGGATTCACGCCATTTCGGTTATTATTCGCGAGAGAACCACAAACGCGCATATATCAGCAAGTGAGTGGACCTCCCGAATGGGAAATTCACTCGCGCACAAAGGTCAATGACAATTCATCTAAACAGAAAATGAAACAGTATGCCGATAAGCGAAATCATGCGAATCCATGTGACTACAGATTGGTGATAATGTGCTGGTTAAGCCAGACTTTAAGCGAAACAATCTTTCCGCGCCATTCACTCCTACACCTTACACAGTATGTGAGCAAAAAGGAGCTATGATCACAGCATCTTCGGGCAGTCATAGGATTACGCGAAACACGTCCTTTTTTTAGGAAAATTCCTACACAAAGTACAAGCTTCCCATTTGAGGAAGGGGAGGAGACTGATGACCCGGTCATTATGGTGCCAATGTCACAAGGACATCATTACGTTATGGGGTTCCTGCGTTACATTGGCAGCAAATGACATCCAAGGGCAAACTGAGTTGGTAGAACCATCCAGGGTACCGACTGCCCCGGATATCCCTTCAGACGGGTGTTCACAGGAGCCTGTTAGAATCAGACATGGATCGGAGCAGTCAGCTCATAGACCTCTTCGAGAAAGACGTGTGCCAGCATATCTCAAAGACTATGAGTGTTACTGACGGACATAAACTTTTCATACATCAACATCATAAACACTCTAAGCACTGTTTATTAATATTCATTCATAATCGAAGTTATTGCCTTGTATCACCTCGTAACTATATAGAAAGTAATTAGTTATCCATTAGACAAAGAATCATACTATCCATTTCTAGCTAAGCTCCGCCCATTTTGTACGCGTGTTTGGTCCAGTTTTAGCACCTTGAACTATGAATTCTCAGAATCTCAAATTTATAAAATTGTAAATTCGCCAAAAACATGCAATTCAAACGGTTAGTGATGGGCCTTTCATGTCTAACCTACGTCATTTGCTTGTGACGTCAGCTAATAAGTTACTTATTTTGATGATGACGTTAGATACATGAGAGACTGTTCGGATCCATATATATATATATATATATATATATATATATATATATATATATATATATATATATATATATATATATATATATATTCAGACCATTTTGCGGTCTGTTATAGGAAGGCTATTAGGTGCATTCAAGCGAATAAACAGTATTTTTACTCTGCAGGTTGTTGTGAAAAGGGCATACATGCGTGTGCGTGTTAATGAGATTGGGTGATTGGGGTTTGCCTAGATGTATATGTGTCTGCTGGTCTGGAGAAGACCTTCCCCGAAGACCGGCCACTGGAATGACTGGCTCGGTTATCTAGGCAGTCATTCAAGTGGCAAATCCTCGAACACAGTCCTCTCCAGACCCGCTAAAGGGCATTCCCTTAAGACAACTACAGAGGCCGTCTATGGCCAACTTCGCCATGAAAGGGTCAATATATATATATATATATATATATATATATATATATATATATATATATATATATATATATATATATATATATATATATATATATATATATATATATACCTCGAGACCAATCAGACTGGGGTGCGTTGCTGCCATAGGGATGATGATAATTTTGGCGACAATAGTGCAACGATGATGCCAGCGAAGGAGTAGCAGTAGTAGTAGTAGTAGTAGTAGTAGTAGTAGTAGTAGTAGTAGTAGTAGTAGTAGTAGTAGTAGTAGTAGTAGTAGTAGTAGTAGTAGTAGTAGTTGCCGCAGCAGCAGCTTGGAAGAAATATTTTGCAACTTTCCTTAAAGAAGTGGCATGTCAGTATATAATGGTATTCGTCCCCTATGTCACTTTGCGTACATAATTGACATTTTCTTTCCTCCCGCGGAATGTGGTGCTGAGCTGAGTGTTAAATTACAGCCTAAACCTGTGCTGAATGGGATCCGCCTAAAGGAGTTCATGTTGAGTATGTGAACAGCTCTCTAAGTTTCTCTTTACTTTAAATGCACCATCAATATCAACTTGGATTAAGTTTTAAAAAAGCCCATTATGTTTATATTCATAGGATATCCTTTAGGTATTATTGTTACTTATCTTATTTATAAGATTTTCACCTGTTGAATACGTACGTTTTAATCCAACCAATTTCACTGGTGGTCTGCCATAAGTGTGACGACGATTGATATCATATGATCGCGCGATCATACATAGCAATCGTATTTCCATAAAAACACGTTAGCTTATGCCATCTGCAACATGTTTAGACTCAAAATTCGCTACAATATAAGTAGACAGATTATCATCCAGTCTTGCTCGTTTTCTTGTCAATTTCATGAAATGAATTACTTCATGTCAAGTATAAAAGCATAGGGGATATTCGTAATCGAGATTTACACTTATGCAATTTGATAACACTTAAAATAGGATAATTGTAATTGTTAATATGATTATGTTATAATCAGCATAGATTTCATCATTTATAAATTGTATGGAGTCTATGTTGAGTGAGTGTGAGTTGATAACGAACAGTACGCATTTTTACAGAGAATATTTGCTTCAAATTAAACGTCTTTTGTGTGTTTTACCTAACAAATCTTTCGAGGAAGTTATCATCCAGAAATTCCAGTTCTAGAGGAGATATAGTGGATATAGTGACACAGTACTTAAATAGTTTGATGGATTGAGTAATTCAACGTGAAGTGGAAATATATTCCTACATTTCCGTGAGCTCCGTGAGTACTGTTCACTAGTAAACCTAATAGTCTATTCAGCTCAGCTAACCGCCAGTCAACAATAGAGGCAATAGAATCGTCTGATTAGTTCTCTTGTTGGTTTCGTGCCTACTTTCGTGCCTACTTTCGTGCCTACTTCCAGGGTTTACGAGCTTTACTGAACCAGTGCACTATACACCAGAATGCTGTCTGACGGCCCACCCTATATTCAGGCCGGCACACTAGAGGACCAGCAGCTCAAAAGAAAACCGTTGAACTCACCGGAGGGTCCCATTATGCCATTGTAACCATCAATAAATTCACTAATAAATTCGGCAGATTCGACAGAAGGATATAATGAGAATAATGGGACAAGAGAGCTAAGCCAAGTGCTAAGCGACGCCAACAACGTACTAAATGTAACCACGCCTAACTCGCGAACGCACGCACGCACGCACGCACGCACGCACATATATATATACACCTACAACATCAATCACATGCTCTGGACCAATAACATCTGTTCAGCATTCCAATAGGAGATCAAGGATGCACGTAATGGCCCAGGATAGAGGGGGCGGGAGCCAAGTACAGGCATGCCCATCAGGTATACTAAACACTAACCGAATGATGTCATATATGATCACACAGAATGTCCGGACCTCACACGCTGCACATCATTTTAATGTTTCGACACCGATACAAGCACCTGCGTGGCAATACTGCATAAGCCCATTCAACGCTACAGCCCAGATTACCCGAGCCTCCCAAGTTACAATACTCCTACAAAGTATCAGCGATTTACCCATCCAATAGAGTCTGCTGTGATAGGAGATGCCGGTATACTATGTAATATTACACACACACGCCTCCCCCCGCCCTCCCCTGTGGTACACCGATCCTACAAACCAGACATTACTCAATGTCTAAAGCCGGCGGGCGGCCAATTAGCCGAATTTATCGGCCGATTGTCCATTCGGCCGGCAGAATCGGTAGTGTCGGTAAATGTGCCGCACTTGCCCGGCCGATATAAAAATAATCGGCCGAATAAATCGGTCAAAAAAATCCTTGGCAATGTCAAGGATTTGCCGGCCGATTATTTGCCTGCCGGCAGAATCGGTAAGTGGGAACTTAACTTTAAAACAGCTTGCGAACGCCATTGCGAGCAAGCAACTAAAGCCATTTTCAAACTAAGGCAATTTAACATTAGGACCAACATATTTACGAGACTTGTTCTCTTCAAGCGATTGATTTCCCCTATTTTAATGTACGGATGCGAAGTTTGGGGCTTATATTTTCTTAAAGGTCTTAGGACTCATGGCTTTAAAACAATCTGTGACAATTTACGAGCAGAAAGGGTTGTTATGAAATTTTGTAAATACATACTTGGTGTTCGTAGAAATGCAACCAATGATGCAGTCCGCGGCGAATTGGGTCATCATACGCTTCTTATATCCTGTTTGGCAATGAAATATTGGCAAAGGCTGCGTGCACTAGATGATACTTCCATAGTCCGCAAAGCCTATTGTGAATCCTATTCTAATATATCGAGTAATTGTAGTTGGCCTTTCTTCATCAGCGAACTGTGTACCTATTTTGGTTTCGACTACACGTGGGATAACACGGTTGTTGGTCACACGGAATTTGATGTTAAGAAATTAAAACTTTTAATGCAGTCCAAATATGTGGACGTTTGGAAAGATAACCTTCTAAACATAAATGCTAAATTACGCACTTATGGATTGTTTAAGTTTAACTTTGCGATGGAAAATTATCTGATTAATTCTCGAAATCTCTTAATACGTAAGGATTTCACGAAACTTTAGAGTTAGTGCACACAGCCTGGCGATTGAACTCGGAAGACACCAAAAGGTACCACTTGAGCGCAGGATATGCAAGATGTGCGTATCAGAGTGTATTGAAGACGAGAAGCACTTTATCTTGCATTGTTCTGCTTATGATTATGAAAGACAGAACCGTTTCAATGACTCGGCTCCTTTTGCGACTTCCCATCATTAATTGATTATGAGAAGTTCGTGTTCCTCATGTCCTGCAATAACGGCGATACAGAAATCTCTGAACTGGTTTTACCCTTTGTCCATGCATGTGTGCTAAGACAACATTCTACAACTATTGATCCCATGCATTCGGATAGGCCTCTGTGACCATAACTTAATACATTGTATCTCTCCACCTATCCTGCTATTTTGTAGATATGCTGACTGTTATATTGTGTATATATTGTTAATGCGTGTGTATTTTATGTTTTTTATTGTCTATATTGTAAGTGCTGTATGCAGACACCATACTGTATGTTTTTTACGCAATAAATTGAATTGAATTGGTAAGTGGGAACACGGGACAGAGACAATCGGGCGAATATTCTAGCGAGGTCGCCGTGACACTTGTTCCTGGGCAATGCTAATAACACGTGGCCAGTTAAACCAGAAATAACCGGCCGACAAAATCAGGTAATGCGCACGGGGATGCGGTAGGTGAGCCAACACGTGCCTGCCGGCGAAAATGCGCAGTCACTGCCCGATTTATCGGGCAGATAAATTTTAATCGGCCTGTAAGAAAAATTCGGCTAATGGGCCGCCGGCTAAGGCAACTAGAACTATTAACATTTAAAGGAAATACTATAATAGACACACAGGTGGAAATGTGTGACGCCATACACTGTCTGAAAGCAATAGAGGCGTACGTAGAAACATTTGCAGCTGTAACCGAACGCATGGAAAACCGCATCACTATTGTAGAAAAACAATCAAATATGCATGGCGTTAAATTAAATCAGCAATCTGACTATCTTGATGCACTGCGGGTAGAAGTGTCACAATTACGAGAAGACAATCTTAAAATAAATAATGTGCTGGCAGAAACCTCTTGTAGTAGTTTAAATGGCTTAAAACTGTCCAAACAATCCTACAAAACATCGGAATGGGACATATATGGAGTAACCAAACATCACTGTCAAAGTACTGCCAAAAATCATAAAACAGACCCCAATCGACCAATTTATTCAAGCTTTGAACTCGAGCCATACCTCACAAAACGTAACGATTTGAACAGGATAACGCTAACCCGATTTCGTACACGTAATCACAGACTGCCGGTAGAAAAGGGTGGGTGGGAGGGAATACCTAGAGAATTATTATGCGCACTTTGTGACAAACAAGATATCGGAGATGAATATCACTACCTGTTTCTTTGCGACCACTTCAAACAAGATCGAATTAGTATACTACCAAAATATTACACATACTGACCAAACTACTACAAATTCCACTAACTGCTTTCTAGCCATAACCTCAACCTACTTATTAAATTATGCAGATTTATCAGGAGAATAATGAAACAGCTAAAATAACAACAAAAAGAACCAGTACCCCACAACCACAATAACCCACCACTACCGCTACTGCTACCGCTACCGCTGACACTACCGCTACCCTGCCCCTACCACTACTACTACTACTACTACTACTACTACTACTACTACTGCTGCTGCTGCTGCTGCTGCTGCTGCTGCTACTGCCGGTGCAGCTACTACTACTACTACTACCACTACTACTACTACTACTACTACTACTACTACTACTACTACTACTACTACTACTACTACTGGATATGACGACATAACAAATTACGTCTCTAGTTACTGCCGCCGCAATCAAAATTGACGTACGGCTCTGTCATGGAAAATCGAAAGGTCCGTCACGAGCGCTTCGCGTGTCTCTGATAAATTTACTAGTTAGTAAACATTCTGTTGAGAGTTTTGGGCTGGTCTGCATGTGGACTGTTGCTGCCATAGGCGGCAAAAGTCCACAGTCGGGTTAGCTTCAAAGTTTTCAAGAGGTTTCCTGTTTAATTACTCTGAAATATAGAATTGGGGAATTTGGATTTCAAAGTTATTATTATTATTATTATTATTATTATTATTATTATTATTATTATTATTATTATTATTATTGTGATGACGATGTTAGTTCACACTTGCAATGTTTAATATGTATTATGTAAATTGTGTCCCATATGTCACGATGGGACCTGCGGATAAGAAATAAAACTTGAAACTTGATTGTTTAAAAAAAGATTATGTTAGGGATTACTATACGACATGCAGTACCGCATCCGCGTGATCCAGACGGATCACAATGCATTGTATATGTGTGTTGCGAACACCGCCTCGGAGGACATTCGGTGGTTGGCCATTTTGCTTGACGCAATTTAACGAAATACGTGGTGTAGGTAGTCATCGTCTCACGTTGTGCATAGTTCTATGCAGGCCCTATACAACGGCATGGCTGGCCGTGGGGATAAAGATTATTAGTGTATCATGAACGTTAAAATTTAATATAGTAAAGGATATCCACATAACATTCATCATTCAGAAACGTAGATAAGTATGGACATCATCTCAGTCTCTAGGCCCATCAACAGCTAGTCAGTCATCAGAACATTTGCAGTTCATGCGTTTCTGGTCAAAACAATGTTAGGCCAGTTAGAAAACTATTATCCAATCACAATATAAACTTTTATATAGAAATCACCCCATGGCGTTGAGTGATCATAATCATCAACTGCATGTGCAGCTCTTGCTCATCATCAGCGGTAGCCAGGTCTCCATGCTCCTGGGCAATGTAGCTGTGGGCCAGATCTCCCTCCAGCTTCTGGCGGCTCGTGGCCACTTATATGCAGCCTTTCAGATCTGCCTGCATAAGTAAATAAATTTCGGTCGAAGTTATATTATTTGTGTCGCGCGTTCGTCTGGGTGCACATATCGTCTTCGTCATCCGGACCATTTCATTTTCAAGCGACAAAGAAATGAGTGATTCCATCGAGTATCTATAACAACTATACTGCATTCAGGTCGTATATTATTGGTTTATTGTATTTCAATGCCATATTATTTGTTATAGTTATTAACCTGACAGCAGTGATACTTTTATTTCAAACAGGTCAAACATCTACCAAGAAACTCAAATGAATAAGCGCTGCCAGACAAAGGGTGGAACAAATAAAATTAATCTATTTAATTTTCAGCATTTGTTTTCAGGTTAAATTTCTCTTGCAGGTACTAATTTTGAAAACTGTTTTTCTTCGGTAAATCTGTTGATTAAACCAGTTAAAGACATTAATCATATTCGCGTCGATACACGGGATAACGGATAACGGGGTTAAAATAGGAAACCGCGCTTAGATATTTATATCGCGTCGTGGCACGCGCGTAACCAAACCTCGGCTGACACGCCGTCAAATATATTTTCAATCAGGTCATCGACAGGACAAGTTTAACGCGTTCACTACCGTACGCAGAGATTTTGACCAACGAAATTTTTTCTCGTTCAAATATAATTAGATTTTTCTGAGTCATTAATTTCTTTCAGAAATAAGACGGCAGTTCTCTGGTAAAATTTTCATTGACTTGTATTGGTATTTATGTAGTCTTCCGTGATAGTACGACTGTCTCAACAAACGAATCTGTTTTACAATTCACGTTTATCGCGCTACTACGATTGCATAGTAGGGTGAAAATCTGAGAAAAGTCAATTTTGAAAATGTAAAAATTCAAAATAATTTATTTCGGCATACAATTTTTATTTTGCTACGCGGTACATAATAGGAAAATGATTTATAGAGAGGTCACAAGCAAAGCGTCTTAGTAAATGATCTATTGATCTTTCAGGGCCAAATCGGGGTCTAAAGTCGTCACTTAAGTTACCAACAGTCTGATAATTATCCTATACACAGGATGCTGTCTAGATAAATATTACTACAGCAGTTTTACAGTATGGACCAGCGTTGCAAAATAAGAAGGCAAAATATGTCGTAAGACTTTAATTTTGTTAATTGAAATGAATTTTTAGTTAAAGGAAATAAAATACAAAAATTATTCATCATATAATACTATGCCTCTCCATAACCATAGGCAATAGGAGCAAGGGCGTTCTCTTATCTTGAATAGCGAGTTTAGGCGAAAACTCGCTTACCTACTCTAGGGTAGATGAGCATGTGATCAGTTACCATCGGGTAAATAACCACGTGTTTAATTTACATTGATTTCAATGCAAACACGTGACTACTCGATTTAGCCTTGCTGATAGGTGGGTAGCCTCGAGTAGGTACTAGATTACGTACTCCAGCCGTTTAGGCGCTAGTAGGGGCGTAAACTCGGCAGATCTCGCAAGAACACGAATGACCTTACGAACTCGCCATTCCGATTACTCCCTCTTCACACCAACAAATACTTTATAGCGAACGAAGTGAGCGTATATAGATAACATGTACGTGGTGTAATGAGGAAAAAATCAACAGAAAATGAGACAGGGAACCAGGCTAAAATACATATACCATGCGACTGAGAAAACTTCGTTTCCGGTCGCGAGCTTTTTTTGGGTTTCCGGTTTTGGCGTATGATGTAGCTTTTGTGGTTTCTTCATGGGGCCCCTGTTGCATTATGGGATATGATTCGTCATTATGCGTATGTTCCCCTAGTTATTTTAGGGCAACCTACTGCGCATTTAAAATGTCCAAAGTTTGTGTGATATTGCTATCACGAAATAGCGTACATTTACTTTAGAATGTAAAGCGATTAAATAGTCTGACGCAGACCAGATAAAAGCTTTATTTATTCCTATTTATGGGTCTTGTAAATGCAATATGAGGTTTGGTTGACTATCTAGTATTATTTTTAACACTTATGGCCGTGGCAACTCGTTGTTGTCAATGTGGTATGTATTTAGCGCCGATAGCAAGACATTTAAGGCCGGGTACCACGCGATTCGCACCCGGATGGATTGTACATTCATGTATTTACTCGCAGACATGCATTAAAGGGGAACACAAGAAGGCTCACCATTGTTTGCATAAAACACGCAGTTCTATCGAAGAGCACATATTTAAGCTACTGCGTAAAACTTTCTTGCGACATTTATATATAAATCCGATTAAAATGGTGTTAAATCCCGCTATGTTACTATACATTTCTGCGAGCTAATTAAGCCTATGCCGTCATAGGTTGAATCCCATCCGACAAGAACCATGATAACGGCACTCTGAAAACAGGAGTGCACGCATGCATTTGGATGGTGATATCTCTTATCACACTATCGCAAATGTATGGAATATATTTGTTATTTTCATACATTAGTTGCCGAACCTGAAGATGGACATTTTCTATGAAGATACATGCTAATTGCATGGATATTACAATATCTCAGGAATTTCTTAGGATAGTATGAAAACGTAGGTACCTAAAGATGGACTGGATGTATGTAATAACTATTTAAACTCTCATCTTAATAGATTAAACTTTAATAACATTATCTGCCATAGCGCCAGTGAGAGGTGCTGATTAAAAAATTGCAATTATATTGAAATGCCTATACTATTGCGTCATTCATTTATCTCAAGATCAAAACTTGATGTCAAAATCGGCACCATCAGAGAATTCAGACAAAGACTGTTAGTATGTATTCGTCAACATTTCCGCAAATGTAGTTTATATATTCCTAACACCGTTGAAGAAAAACCCCTTATAAAACGCAATTCGCAATTTATAAAATTGCGATAGTGTTGGATGACAACGAGAAAAACGTTCAACTTATGACGTCATAAGCCTCATCCGGGAATAGAAATTTAACTAATGTATCACATATTTAAATATCGGAGATATATATTTCTAATTTGTGCACAGAGCTTACAATTATATTTTTGAAAACGTTACGGTATGTAGATTCATTTAATACAAAGTAGTACAGAGGGTCTGGTGTTTCCCTTTAATTCCCGTTTTTGTCTGGATAAACACGATCTAAAAATTCTAGCGGACGACATTTAATTATGACGTCATAGTTACTTAGTTGTATTTCCCCAAACAGCAAGGAGCACCGCGATACATCGGTACAAAGTGTATAACGTCATTGGACTGGCGCCACTATTTAATGGTGTAGGCCCCGGTAAAAAATGCAATAATGCTGGCGGATATCACTGACAATGGGCAGACGCATTGTTGTGAATATCGTGGACTGGATTTACCAGAATGCCCTCCAACCTAGATTAAAAATTAGCTTCAAATTGTACTATACATGGGCATACGTATTTAGGCCATTTCGACCCTGTACAAATTCGTCATATTTATTTAAGCAATAAATGGTGTCTACGTTCGCTTATAGGCAACGCCTATTTTCATATTAAAATAAATAATAATAGCGAACGAACGAAGTGAGCGTTATATAGATAACATGTACGTACGTGCAATGAGGAAAATCAACAGACAATGAGACAGGGAACCAGGCTAAAATACATATACCATACGACTGAGAAAGCTTCGTCGAGCTTTTTTTCGGTTCTGGTTTCGGTTTACGATATAGCTTTTGTGGTTTCTTATTACATAATATGAAGTAGCCCAGATAAAAGCTATATTTATTCCTATTTATGTATATGCAATAGCAAGCGTGCGTTATCGTTCACGGTCTAGTATTATTTTTCACACCCAGACACCCACCTATGGCTGTGGAAAGTCGTGGTTATCGATGCCGTATGTCATTAGCGCTGATAGCAGGACATTTAAGGCGGGGTACCACGCTATTCGCACCCGGATGGAATGTGCATTCGTGTATTTACTAGCAGACATGTATTAATTCCCGTTTTTTGTAGCTTATGTCTCGATAAACGCGATTTAAAAATTTTAGCGGACGATATTTCGTTATGACGTCATAGTTATGTAGCGACCCTGGATCAGCCGAACAGGCACGGCCTTAAACCTGAGCACTAACAGTGGATAGCAGCTCTGCAATAACCAGGCCACCCGTAGCTTGAAGCCAAGCTATGGTGCCCTCAACGTCTAGTATTGGTTATATCCAACCACTCGTAGGTTGAAGCCAAGCCAGGGTGCCCTCAATGTCTAGTACGTTATATCCAGCCACCCGTAGCTTGAAGCCAAGCTATAGTGCCCTCTATGTCTAGTATGTTATATCCAGTCCGAATTCTGGTATCACTATCCCAGTTGCCTCGTTGTGTTCATTACAACTGAGTAAGTCTGCACCTGAATTGTCTGGTTCTACTGGTAAAGAGGGATAACAGCAGTGGAAGAAGTAGTAAATGTGATGAATGCGTTCTGAGAAGAGACTGGGTACTATATGCGTGTAGAGATGAAAAAGATTGGCAGTCACACACCACGCGCGCGCGCGCGCACACACACACACACACACACACACACACGCACGCACGCACGCACGCACGCACGCACGCGCGCACACACACGCACGCGCACACAGCCAATGAAAAGACAGAACAGAAGAACTTGCAGCAGAAGAAGAGATAAACGAAGAAAAACTTCACGCACTCAGAACATACACACGTTCGGGGATGATGTCATTGGGAAAGCAGAAGGTGAGAGATGGCATTGTTGGCATGAATGGCTACAAGATGCGTGCAAATGGGTAGATGAATGAAAGTAGAGTTTAATGAATGAAAGAAAGAAGGAATGAATGAATGAATGAATGAATGAATGAATGAATGAATGAATGAATGAATGAATGAATTAATGTGGAAGCAGAAGTACGAGACGTAGCATGTGATTATGGAATGCGTGCGTGTTGGAATGTATGGCGGCTTGGATGCAGATAACCACGGCCTCCGGGCCGAAATGGTTAACTGATGACAGCAGGGGAGTTAGAAGTAGATCCGTGAATGCTTGTCGGATTCCAGGGTGTGTAGGAATGAATGAGGGAATGAAATAATATGAATGAATGAATGAATGAATGAATGAATGAATGAATTAATTAATTAATTAATTAATTAATTAATGGATGAGTAATAACTACGTGACATCCACAGCCTCCACGCCGAAAGGGTTAACAATGTAATGTGACACTATGCCATCGGCAGGCTACTATCCTTCCAGGATGGGATCGGGACAAACTAGAGGACACTCCGATGGTCAATGTCCCGGAGTTTACTACAGGTATGTAACAACACTTGGGTAAAATAAATGTGGTTTATTTTGTACAATTATTTCTTCTATTCCGTATTCTGGAACTTTATAACACTAGCGAACAATAGCCGATATGACTTTATGTACGCTATCAAGCGTTGAAAATCCGTGATTGACAGGGATAAATAAATAAATAAATAAATATAGGAAACAGCAATGATCTGCTCCAGATAGTTTGAGAAATATCAACCCGTACAATCTTGCGTGGAAATAACTAACAAAGACCAAAGATTCAATTTGTAGTGGCCAGGGTTTGACAGCTGTCAAAAGTTGACGTATTGACGTTTGAGTAGCCGACAAACGTTACCGAAACTCCAATGTAAACAAACCATTACAATAGTTCCTGCTTCGTGAGCGAACCAGGCTACAAGTAATACATACATAGTAGAAACCACTCTCACGCTGGCCTGCATTCACAGTGAGGATACGAGAGTAGCTATCAGTGAAACCAGAGACGGTCGGTCCCACGCCCATAGCATCTGATCCCATAAATCAAGTAAAGCTACACACATTGAATCCCGCAAGCTCCACGACAACTAGTTACTAGCCATAACTCATAGATATCTACATACCTTAGATTGCATGTTTTATTAAAAGAACAGTGCACAACAAGTTAACGATAATAATGAATACTTTCACTAATCAATAACCAGATGTAACAATAACATTTTCAAATCGCTTGGAAGAACAATGCTCATTGATACTGGTACACGGATCTATATCTATCGAATCTATTGACCGTGCACATACCGTGGTCATACTCTAGCTGACATTCTGAGGCAAAATTTCTACATTTAATCACTATATCACATTTTGATTTATTGTAAATCCTGTTTCGGAATTTCTAATATCGTTATATAATATCAGCATGCTATATTTTATTGTTGTTTAGTAATGGCAGTCACACTCTTCACTATCCACTTTGCCAAATAGATACGTTCTCTCTTTCAAGTAATGTGTTAATTATCCTGAGATACTTCAATTAAATCTTAACACTTTTAGTCCCAAAGACCAAACATCAAATACCTTTTGTGATTTATTAATAATAATTACGTTGAATATTTTGAAAGTAAGTCAACTGGAGAGCTTTTGTTGCCTATGACAGCAACATGTTTTTGCGAAATTATTTCCAAGATATCCAACGGCTTACCTGTATAGCTATTTTGAAATTGAGAATCTGGGATTCAGGGTTTAAGGGGTGTATCTGGTCCTGGATGAAATATAGGACAATCATGGAAGTCCCGAAAAGTAATCCAATACTTCCACTATGCAGGCTTCAACATGATTCTCAACTTTAATTACTAAATGACTATTTTGTCTATGCATGAATGGATTTATTTTTATAAATTACAAACTTTTCACATTTCTCTGTTAGTTGTAGAATCCCAGCTGCACGATGCAAATTTAAAGATGCTGTGTTACCATAGATTATGTTAGTATGCGGAATAATGCCGGATTGACTTGCGATACCAAACATTTCTGAAAGTAGAAATTTCCCTAAACCTTTCCGTTGATGTTCTTCATCCACTCCTAGAAACCCAACACTTCCATACGGATAGAGTCCAGCATGAGCAGCCAGGCCACCATGGCAATCAAACACACCTAACGTAGGGAAGCATGATAATACAGTTCCTAAATATTCATATGGATTTTCAAATAGGTGTGAATGCGGCCAGTGTTTCACTATATATGGCAGCTGTTGCTGACCTAGAGGCTTTGTTGTATAGCCTTCCATCAATGCATACCTGAAATAAAATACAGTATACTTATAAATGCTGGTGGTGGTGGTACATTTTGTGCTGATTCTTGTTGTTTTGTTGGTGTTTTACTGGTGGTGGTGGTGATGATGCTGGTGAGGTGGGTGGGGTGGCAGGGGCCTGGGACAGCGCCGGAAGTGAAGGTGGTGGTGGAGGCGTTGGATGTCCTGGTGGTGGCAGTGGTGGTAAGGCTCTACCTTAAAGTATTTCTGACCCTAAGCTTTGACATAAAGTATTTCGCATGGTGCCTATAAAGTAATATTCAGCATGATATTTACCGTAAGGTCGCATATACCGTACATTATTTCTCAGCGTAATACCGACCCTGATGCGCATCTATCACAGTGGCCAAAGTTCACCAAACTACATTGGGAACGCAATCACATTCTGCGCAACATCAGCACACGCTTAAAGGATCTGGCTATTAAACAAGCAGATTCCCTAGCAGATGAAATCACGGCCGGACTCGACTGTCATAAATTATTTCAAACAGTCCGAGCCCTGAGAGTTGCTTACAACGGCTAATAAGTACCACACAATGTACATAACTCTGAAGGGCATTTTATCGGGACTGAGAAGGAAGAGTTCACTGACCACAATGATGATCTATTGCATCCGTTTTCAGGTGACGCCATGCCATTGCTAACACCAAATGAAAAAGGGGAAGTTGAGAAGGCACTCAAAGCCCTACAAATGGATGTGCATCTGGATCGGATGGTAAGAGCAATGAACCATTCAAATACACAAGTGGCAGTATCTCAAAATCGACCAGGCACCTAATAAATTCAGCCTTTATGCACAATATTCCTATCGATGCTGTAGGCCAAGGAATCTGCTACCCACGCCCAAGAAGACACCAGGCCGAGAGCCAGTTTGTGGCCCATTCGAAAACAGGTCTCGATACACTCGGGTCAAGAATGAACCCGAGGAGGGCTAAAGATGTTGGCCGAGGAAGAAACTCAGTGGTCAAATGCGAAGAATGGATGATTGCAGCTGCAGGGTGTTTATACTACTAGAGACACAAAATACAGTACATTATCATCAATATCGACCCTAAGCTATGGAATGCTATATTTCTCAGTGTGATGCTGAACCGAAGCTTTGACATACAGTAATTCCCATAGTAAAACTAACCTTATGCTGCCACATACGATATTTCTCAGCATTATCCTGATTTCCTGGTCATAAGCTTTAACATGCAGTATCTTTTCAAATGACCATTGAACATGTCTCATTAAGGTGTTCATTTACGCAAAAATCGGATATTTTAAACCAGAATGGGTGGCCTTTAAACTATCTTCTAATATGCCCATTAAGCATACCTGAACACTAAAACCCATATAGAACACCATTAAGCATACCTGAACACTAAAACCCATATAGAACACCGATATAATCATAGAACATGACTGCTCAGGCGAAGTAAATTCCCGTCACAACGAAAAGTATAATATTTGACCACAAATAACTCACGTTGTTTCGAACGATGATTCAAAAGGTGATAGAAAAAATCTAGTGGACTAAAAGTTAGACAAATATAAAGTTGATTGGATCAAATCTCTCTGCGCACTCCTGTATATATGTATATATATATATATATATATATATATATATACATATATATATATATATATATATATATATATATAATACCTATTCATTCGATTATCTCTCATGCCAAAAACATGATTATCATAACATGCAGTCTGAATAAGTCCGTGTGAGTGTGCAGCTTCTACAAGTGCAGGATACAGATCTTCATATATTCCTAGAATAGAAACAAAAACTGACAAATATAAAGCCATTATACCCTACAATGGATTTAATATGAAGTTTCCTGATGTTAGAAATCAATAGACAATACTGACCCATAAAGACCCGTGTCAGCCAGTTTATCACGACTTATCAATGAACAACTTGTCATATTAAGACTGGTCACTAAGATATATACAGATTTAGAGCCACTTTACCTTCAAACCAAAACTTTATATAGAAAATAAGTATATATATATATATATATATATATATATATATATATATATATATATATATATATATATATATATATATATATATATATATATATATATATATATATATATGTATATATATTGTCCCCGACTCTCTGCTGATTTATCAAATGTATGCAACGAAATGTATGCCAAGCTAATCAAACGATTTTCAATATTGACAGAAAATAGTGCGGAAAGAGAAGGGGGTGTTACCAGGAAAATGTTTACCTGCCTTCCACAATACCTTGTCGCATCAATATCACAAAGCAACATGAGTTGAGTCTGACAAGTACTAGTCTGCCAGTCTGATTATTTGAATGTCGCTTTTGATACGAAAATTTTGTCTCTGTAGAATAGATTACGCGTTCAATGGCAGAAATCACGGAGGCGGAGTGGGAGGAGGAGGAGGAGGAGGAGAAGAGAGAGAGAGAGAGAGAGAGAGAGAGAGAGAGAGAGAGAGAGTCACATTGTTCATATCATATCAACTCACCATGAAATTCAAGAGGCGGGCTCCATTCAACACAATGTTTAAGCAGGAACTTAACACTCATCTCAGTACCGCATAGCAAATAAACTCGCTGGAAGGTGGGCTACAAAATATAAGGTCGTGCAGATGTGCATGTATGCGCACATAGGTGTACAGTCACGTGTGTATGTGGGCATGTGCACGAGAGGGGAGTGTGTGTGTGGGGGTGCGTGCGTGCGAGAGAGATGACAAGAGGGAGGGGGAGAAGGGGGGCGGGGGAGAAAGGGAGAAAATGAAATAGAGAGTGAGAGGGAGAGGAGAGATGACTAGAGGGAGTCTGGGAGGGAGGGAGGGATGGAAAGAGAGATATAGAGTACATGTTTGTGTACGCCTACACACAGTGAATTTAGCGACTAACATGGCATTATTTCTGGCTTCTGGCTAACGGCTGATGTGCTACTTATTCACCCTTTTAAGCTAATAATTGCCCGGACTCTTTCTCTGAACAAGATCTGGCAATAAGGATGCCATATATCTCTCTAGAGACGTTAAAATACAATTCGATCGATTCATATGATAGACTAGAATCTGGTATGATTGAACAGAGCTGACATTTCGGCGCAAAATGCGCAGTTGGTGATTTAAGTGCTAAACGGGTGTAGAACCAGATTTCGGTAATGCGACTATGCCTAAAGATCATATGTATATTACCGGTTCCCTACCTACCTGCAACAATAGCTGCAACCTACCTTCCCCCCAAAATGTTGCTACCACAAGATTTCTACCCCGAAAATGTGCACTGTTGGATTTATTGAATGTTCAGTATTTTTATCATAGTTTCTACCTATTTGATACATATTTAGTTAGAACATGGTCAAAGAAACCCAACTCCATTCCCCAAATAATTCCATACCTACCTACATTATCTACCTACCGACCTGAATATTTGGGATCATGTAATCGGAAATATATATATTATCTTTTGGCCTATGCGATGACATTACACTTAAGCATCTTGAAATTGACAGTGTACCAAAATGCAGAGTTAACGAAATTAAAAAGCTAAGAGCAAATTGAAAAAAGATAAGTCAGTGTACGAGTGCATGAACAACTCGAAGTGGACGAAAACTCCTCCAAGTATGCAGAACATTCAATTTTTTATATTAAACGGCAAATTGGGAATGTAACAACTATACACGATAGCCTACTTGATTGTACAATAGGTAACACACAGTTTATCCAACTGATCAACGACTTTAAAATATCCGATTTTGATCCAATAATGTCGGATATACCCTATGCCCTACAGCTAAAATAGAAAGAAAAGAACATCATGGTCAACATATTATCAGCACAAATATGGCGACAATAATAGTGGAACCGGTAACAGGAGGGATGAAAGCCAAAGCGATGTCAATGATAATAACAGAAACGAGAATTACATAAAGTGGAACCCACACAAAAAAGAAAACTTTATACAAAATCTACTAGATCCAGTGGTATTAGAGTACATAAGACAACAGTCATAATTACCACAAACGGAAGATGGGACTGCACAGTATATAAATACAATCGTGAACTTGATAGAGGATCTATTCAGAAAAGGCAGCAGCAAACGTGTATGCCGGAAAGAGTACAAGAGAAAGAGGAACACAAATAGCAAGCCATGGTGTGGACACGAATGTAAGCATACGAGTAAAACATACCACACAGCTACTATTGACAATGTGTAAAGCAAGCTAGTAGGAAATACAAAATAGCCTTATCAAAACATGCAATTATATTGTCGTTTAGCGTCCTGGTCTATGGACTAATTAAGCTTCTAAAATCAATATATCAGGTAAGTGTTTTAGGATCATCTACAACATGGATCAATCAATAAGATCATTCATCTCTTATAACAGAATGGAATCAGAATATTTCTGGTGCAAGACCGGTGTGTGCCATTGTCCATATTCTTAAACGATCTCAGATAACATCTGAAAGATCATGGGATAACTGGCCTAAGATGACTAAGTAAATTCTCGTTTCAGCACCATGACCTATATCTATACCTAGCTGTCCTTTTATATGCAGATAATAATAATAATAATAGTACATTTATAACACTGTTATTCTGGCTGATTAGTCAGAATCACTCCAAAGGACGCTAGGGGTGGGGTATAGTTATTGCATAGACTAGAAATTGGAAAAAAACACCCAAAATTATGATTTTCTCCAAAAGAAAGGTATGCAGACCACCAGAATTGCACATCAGAGAACATAGAATTGATATCTACGATGTATACCTTTTCCTATTTGTTACCTTAAATTACAATAATTTTCTTGACTGTCGGAAAAGAAACCTACATCAGCGTATAAGAGCAATGTATGGGTTGATAAAGAAAACTAGATGCAGAATGTAAGCTATTCAATATTTTGGTTGTCCCAGTACTGCTTCAGAGAATACAAAACTGCTAGAATGCTGACAAATGGTATTCTATAAAATAGCTTTAAATGAAACGGATTCCACAAAATGCGATGGTATAGGTGAAACTGGAGCATACCCACTAGAAATCACAATAACATGTAGCATGCTTAGGTTCTAGATAGACATAGTAAACTCGGGTTATATATAGCAAGCTGTCCTCAACTATACTTACCTGCTCCACATTTCACCACGAGACAGAATCGCTAAATACAAAGTGGATTGAGTGCATAAAACATATACACCTGTGCAAAAGTTAAGCACCACCCTATTTTTACGCACATGCGAGGGTATATTCATGTGCTATGAAGAAAGCAATAGCATAAACATTTATGTACCCATCCATCTTAGTGCAAGAGGTAATAATGCAACTAGAGGAATGCTGATTATGATGGTGAGGAAACACTGTATGTTTTTGTTTGAACTTGAAAACGAGGCCTGAATATGGTTACGTTGACACAACTGACAACTATTGCCCTACAGTTGACACACGTGGCTAGATTGTCATTAATGGTGTCTGAAAACGAAGTTTAACATCTGTGCACGAGTTTGAGACTGTCATTATTAATACCGGGTATATCCACCTTGTGCCTGGATGACGGCCTGGACACGACGTCTCATGCTGGTCACCAACCGACTGATACGCCATTGTGGTATTCGTTGCCATTCAAGATGGAGTGCGTCTGTTAATTCCTGTAGGTTCTGCACAGGAGGATCCCTCCTTCTCACCATGTTTCCCAGAATGTCCCAGATATGCTCAATAGGGTTCATGTCAGGGCTCCTTGCTGGCCATGGTAGGGTTTCGATGGCATTCTGGCGGAGGTATTCATGCACAGCTCTAGCACGATGTGGTCGGGCGTTGTCATCCATGAATATAGGGTGGGTTCCAGGTGCATGATTTACAAAATGAGGGACCACAACTCTATCCAGTATGGAATCTTGATATCTTTGTCCATTTAGTGTTCCAGGTACAGTCAACAGATCCAGCTTACAATCAAATGAGATGCACCCCCATATCATAACGGAACCTCCACCAAATGGAACTTCTTCCATGATGTTACGTTGGTCGTACGCCGTGCGTCTGGACCTCCATACACGAGTTCGACCATCTGTGGCATGAAGCAGGAACCGACTTTCATCGGACCAGTGTACCCGTCTCCAGGATCTCATGTTCCAGTGTCTTCTTTCGTTGCCCCACCTCAGACGCTCCTCTTTGTGGTGTGCAGTGAGGAGAGGACGTCTGACAGGTCTCCTAGCTTTCATGCCAGCAGCATACAGTCTCCTTTTGACGGTAGACATTGACACTCTATTGCGCGTTTCCCATTGCTGGCTGAGCACTCTGCTGTTGGTGAATGGAGATCTCCTAACAAGGCGTACTAGGGCTCGATCATCACGGGCAGTAGTCTTCTTCGGTCTTCCAGATCTAGGCCTGTCCTTCACCTCGTTAGTTTGCCCATGTTTTGCAATCAAACGACTGATTACAGTATGGTTAATGTTCAGCTGTCTGCCAATCTCTCTGCATGACATACCAGTGGTATGCATGCCTATGATTTGCCATTTCACACGATCACTTAACCTTCGTCTTGCGATAGCGGTTCACAATCAAGAGCTAATTCTCTCTGTACAAATAAACCACGGTCATGAACACAAAATTCCTAATCTTGTCGCCTAAATCTGTATGTAATGTTCTACACCTCAAACTGGACTTTTACATAACTGAACACGTGTGCTGTTTCCCGCCACGCACGGACATCAAGCGGCGTGAAGTCATGCATGCATGTGCATTTCGTACTTGGAATTATGTCAGCTAACGCGGGGACAAAAAGTATGGCAGCCTAGTTGTACCATCATGTTTCTACGTTCTATTGTTTTTGCTGGTGCTTAACTTTTGCACAGGTGTATATATTAGCATCTACAGTGAACGCAAGCGTCTTTAAAGCAGAAAGCATAAACAAAAGAAATGGTAATGCGACAAATAAAGGAGGGCTTACGAAATGAATTTAAAGACACGTGGAGATATGCAACGTAGGTTAGAATTTCATAAGAAAATAAAGGATGCTATTGTTTAGCATGAATGTAATAAAGAAAATTTGAGCACTATCTGATGACGCCCGTTCAGGTACGGACTATGTGTCACTCTCTCAATTAGGTATTAGCAATAGCTCATCGTCTACATATTGTAGATTGCGTGCTTTATTAAGACAATAATTCGCAACTAGCTAACTATAATAATGAGGTACAGCATTAAGCAGGTACATTTTCGATCCTCTTAAAAGAACAATGCTCATTGATACGGGTACATAGATCTATGTGTATCGAATCTATTGGCAGTAAACAGAGCGTGGTCATAGTCTAGCTGGCTTTCTGAGTACAAACTTCTACATTATATCGCTTTATCGCATTTTAATTTATTGAAAATCCTCCGTCTTGGTATTGCCATTATATAATACCTGCTTGGTATATTCGACTGTTGTTTACTAATTGCAGTAACACGCTTAACTATCCACGTAATTATGTATTAACTCACATATGTGGGTATTGGTTTCATTCATCTATGTGCATCTCTGTGCTAGAATCTTAAATGACCTGTTCGTTGTAATAATATTATCATAATCAATACCAATATATGCCCTAATGTCACAAGTAAAATTTGCATTGACATCAGTCTGTTTGTCTGTTCATTTCCCGCGGTAAGATTTCACATTTTATGTTGTCTTACATGAGAATGTTAGAGCGTTGGTGACTTCTCTCAAACTCCTCAAATTTACAATATGTGCACAGAAACCTTAATGTCGAACAGCTGATTGGCAGTATTGATAGACGATTGACAGTTCTGGCATTTGATTGAGTGCGCTGATAGATTATTGACACTGCTGACAATTGCTTGTCAATACGAACAGGTGATTGAAGGCTATGACCGATGAGTGACAGGCAAACATGTTGAAACTTAATTAAATTTGTAAACTAGGCTTCACTAATATTGTATCCAGGCTTGGGTACAAGTGCAAATGCATTTGCATTTAAATGCAATTACGAAATTTCTGAGGCATTTGCACTTGCGGGTGAATCTCATGTATTTGCATTTGCATGAAAAGGTATGCATTTGCATTTGAGTTTTCAAATGCAATTGATTTTTTCAAAGACACTGTGTTTTTCATTTTGCATTTCCTTCAAAATTGGCCAGAACCTGCTGCGGCAAAGAGCAGCAACAGCTTCCAGTCAAATTAATCTCAAAATATTCAACCAAAGTATTTCTTAAATCATACAAATGGCATTTCTTTTGCTAGAAATTGTAAACATAATTCTCTGTGATTTATTAACTCATTTCACTCGGTTGTTCGCTTATTCACTTTTAATCGATTCCCGCCAAAAGCTAATCTCTTTGTCGCCAATTTACTACACTATCGATTTCCCGCCAAAACATAATCTATTGGTGATGCTAATTCGATTGGTCGTTATCAGAGGTAAACTGGCTGTGTAGCTGCGACTACGCTTGCCTCTAATCGCAGACGAAGATGATAGTCGACTCGCCTCCTTCGAGCGGTAAACACTGACGAATATTTCTATTGACTATCTGGGCCTGCCTAACCTATCTGACTCATTCCAAGCTCGGGAGCGTGTAGTTCTCCTCTGATGACAATTAAAACACCAACGATTAATTCGATTAAACGTATATACACTTAACTACGATACTATAGATGATAATTTCATGTCAAAATTGCCATCAAATAAACTTTATACAAAATGCACAGATATTTTCTAAGCTCTCCTATTCAAACCAGTAAATATACCAGTTCCTACTCAAAACTAACACGAGCTACCACACGTCTTCACTCACGGATGAAAGTTGGTCGAATCATGTCCGACTGCTACAGCAGTCACTTAAATAGCCACCCCTACTTATATAGCATGCTATTTTAGCTCTCCCTGTCAGTTTTCATACGAAACTAATTCTCATTGGTCACAATTTCAGTCAGTTAATCAGTGATTTTAAGCCGTCTGATTGGATCACTAAGGTGATCGATTCCAGCTCTGCGATTGGTCAAACCTATATTTTAGTCAATCCACTTCAGTGAGATTTTGCACGGAATAATCTCCATGTTAATCCTATGTGAATTCTTAAGTACAGGGCATAGGGGGAATGACGTCATCAGATCACTAAGTACGGAATTCAGTCACTGAGTGCAATTCTAGGACTTCTCGATTCTTCTCGAATGCTCCTGAATACTAAATATTATCATTATTATTATCTACATCCGGTTTCTTACGAAACGAAACTCCCGCTTCCATGGCTTATTTTATAAATTCACATTGTGTTGTAACCTGTAACCGGGATTCTTATGCCACATATTTATAATCTATTCTAGCTTCTTCTTCTTTTCGATCGCTGGTATCACACTTGGAGAGCCATTCTCAAGACGGAATCTGTGGTTTTCTGCAGTTCTTCCACAGGCCCATACAGCTTTCCAAGAAAAGAGGTTGACAAAGGCCAGATCTCTTCTCTCAGCAGCTGATACGTACTGCAACATTGAAGTATGTGCTCTGTGGTCTGTTCTGCTTCTCCACAAGGACAGGCGGGCAATGTCGTAGGATGGAACCGCCTGTACATGTGTTGGTTTAGTCTGTTGTGTCCAGTTCTGAGACGAAAAATGGTCACTTGCTCTGGCCTCGAGAGATGATGGTAGGCATCTTCTGATTGAGGTGTTCTATAGAGTGACTTGATGATAGTCTTCATCTCTGTATGGGTAACCATGTTTTCTGTCTGATTCTCTTCTGCACCCACCTTTGCCATCTTGTCTGCTTCCTCATTTCCTTGGACTCCACAGTGTGAGGGGATCCACTGCAGTGCTATCCGAAAGCATTTGATGGTTTGTAGTGCTTCTTCAAGTTGTGGCAGCTTACCTTTGGTGATAGCCTCAAGGACGGAGCGGGCATCAGATAAAAAGACAATCTGTGCAATAGGGCCTGCTGTTCTGCTGATGGTATTAGCTGCATGAATCAGTGCTTCGACTTCAGCTCTGTAGTGTGTGCAGTGTTTGCCTGTCGGTATTGCAGCTGACTCATTTTGTCTGTTTGGATACTGTATGTACAGTCCAGCACCTCCGCTCCTAATTGCATCTTTGGCTGATCCATCTGTGTAGATCCTTATCCATGTCTCCTGAGGGTACATTTCTTGCAGCATGGCTAGGGTCAGGGCCTTCTTGCTCACATCATTGTGTTCATCTTTGGTTGTGAGATGAGGTACTGTGGTGCGAATAGCTATGCTCTCTAGTTTGTTTTCACAGGGTGGCGGATCAAGGGTGTGGTTTGGGTCTTCTATTTGTGCTGGCAACATTTCTTGGTGTTTCCTTTGAAGTGCTTTTATCTCTTTCACAAAACCTGATCTTTTAAGTCTTCCTGATGACAGCTGTGCTTGCCTGATCTTCATCAGGTGGTTGTTGAACGATTTGAACTTTGCAGCTCGGATCAGTGCTTTGCATTCCCTTCCTTTGCTAAGTGGGGGATGCCTGATGTCTGCTCAATTTTTTCTATTGGTGCTAATCTCATTCCACCAGTGATGATGCGCAGTGCCTGGTTTTGTACTCTGTCGAGGTTCTGTTGATGAGATTTAGCTGCTGTCATCCATGAGCTGGATCCATACTCAAGGTGTGGTCGTACGGCACCTAGGTAGATGGTCTTGAGGATCCTTTCATTGCCACCCCACTTTGTTCCTGCCAGCTTCCTCATGATGTTTAGCTTTCTTCTGGCCTTTGCCCCTGCGTTCTGGATGTGCTCCTTCCATGTTAACCTTCTGTCATAGGTGACTCCCAGGTGTGTCTGCTGGTCCTCGTACTCGAGTGGAGTACCGCCCAGTGTAAGATTGCCAACCTTGGTTTTGGTGGACAGTGAGAATAGAATGGCTGATGATTTTTCTTTGTTGATGGTCATACACCAGCGATTGGCCCAAGCTGTAATTCTGTCCAAGGCGAGCTGCATTCTGTATGTGGCAGTCGTTGTGTACTCCTCGGTGCACCAGAGTACGAGGTCATCTGCATAGAGGGCGACTTGGATCCCATTGGGCAGCTCTGCTACAATACCATTAATGAAGAGTATGAACAGTGATAATACTCCGCCTTGTGGCACCCCTTGTCTCAGCAATACATTCTGTCCAGATTGTCCATCCACCAGCACCCTAGCTCTGCGATTGTGTAGGTATGACTTGGTCCATCGGAACATGTTGCCACTGATGCCTGTGCGCCGGAGCTTCACGCGGAGGCCATCCTCCACACCTTGTCAAATACCTTCTGCAGATCGATAAAGGCAGCTAGCATCACCTTCTTAGCTTGAAAAGTGTCCTCTATGACCTGCGCAAGATGTGTTGTTTGATCTTCTGTGCGCCTGTATCTTCTGAAGCCGGCCTGCCCTAAAACTATAATGTTCTCCGACTCCAGGTACCACTGCAACCGCTGGTTGATGATGCGCTCCATGGTCTTGCCTATGCAGCTTGTAAGACTGATAGGACGGTAGCTCAGCACTTTCTATTCTAGCTATCGGTATTACATATACATGCTGATTATCAACCCCACAGCATTTATCAATCCCCATTATATATGACTCCATGAGCGTTGCTCATAACAGTTGCTACTCTGCTATATTAATGTATGATGTCCCTACATATTATTTACGGCGGGAGACTATATGCCATGCTAGCCTCTCCATACTACATCATTCCTAAATCCGTGCCGAATTGTATTCACGTCTGCACTGCAATTCATTACTGTAACCCACAAACTATTATTAGCTTTCCTATCACCCTGTTACCAAGGGCTACTCTTGTCATTCTGTATCCAAGTATGCCTATACATCTTGGCCGTACTTGCTTCAACCATTAATATACATAATTACATATTTACATTCTCATGCAAACATGGACAGACCGATGTTGCTTCCATAGAGCTGCTGCTACATCTCGCTAAACATTTTGACAAACTGCTAGCCACCTCGAGATTTCGCGTGTACAATGGTTAACTATTATCAGGCCATAAATGAATGCATCAGAGTTGGTTGATCAGACCAGCTCATCCAAATCCACAATATGTAAAAGCATGCATATTTTGAAATTAGGTTGACTTAAGCCAGTTGATATCTTAGCACGCCAACACATTTTAGTTAATTTGTTTCTAAAATACTCTCCCTTACATACAAGACCCCTGGAATGATTGGCTCAGTGATTTTCTTCCCGTGGCATGCAAATGGGTATTTCTAAAGACCACGGCAAAGGCTGGTTTGGGCCGGTTTGGCTACCAAAGGGTTAATGTAACAATTGGACTAAACGGTGTTGCTGCAGTAATCAATATGTTGTTTTTAGAAGAATGAACAATATTCATAAGAGCATCTGTCTTAAAGAACCACACTCTTTTGGCCCCTAAACACATGTGGTCACTAGAGCACTTTTGACTGTACAATCTATTCAATAAGTACTCTATAATTGTCACGTTTCTTTCAAAGTAATTAGTGTAATCTTAGTAATATATCTCCACTTGCTCAGTCTATAAGGTTGTTAACTCCATTCATTGAGAAATCTCTTAATCCTTTAGATGTCAAGATTGGCTTATTGAATGGCCATTTGCATTACAAGAGAAGATATTTGAAAATTTATGACTGAAATGACTGGCTTGGTAATCGAGTCAGTTATTCCAGTGCTACATCTCTTCAAATGTTATGTTGTTGGATTGCAAATGGACATTGCCCGTACCACGATCCTTGTATAATATATGTTGATAAGTCCGCGTAACATGGGTTAGTTTACTGTCGCTCATTGCGATTATAGTCCAGGAGCTAAAGCTAGGTCAGAATCGTGACGTTGCACACCCAGTATTCGGAAGGTCTGACACTTGCTGTGGCTTGGGGGACATGTCCCACACATTTTAAGCCCTGTTGTACAAACAAATTGTGGTAGCACTAATTAGTTATCCTGATTTCTTTGCATAGGGGGTCTAGGCTTTGGCTGTATCCACAGTGCACAACGATATAAGCATGATCGTGTCATAACTCAAAGTAATATCGTATTAGATTCACCATATATGATATTTAGACGGATATCGACCTAACATATATCCAACATACATTTTGCATGCATATACCAAAGGCGAGGGTGAAATGTGAAGGTTATATTTTATGTATGTATACTAACTCCATCATAGAATCTGTATATCCAACTGTACCACTGTTGACAAAGCACCCAGGTAATGGTGGTTGGAATGAGACAGGTGGATGTGGTGGTAATCGGTGCGGAAAAACAAATTAAAATGAATACTACACCTCACATCGCTCTCATTGTCATTGTCTACATATAATTCAAATTATGCCTGTAACACTTGTTCTGGGGTAATTTTGTAATTTGACATCACAAGTAAACTGAAAGTTTAATTCACTAATTTTCTCAAATACAAATCTTTTTTTGAAAAGCAAATAAGAATGCAAGTGGCATTTTATGAATTTGTATTCATGAGAAAGGTTGTTAATACATGCCTTGATTAATAAAGCCTAGTATTGATTTAATATATATGCACACACACTAATTACATTTGCGAAATAATTACAAGCGCTATATAACTAGCAATTAAGCAAATATGGACAGTGATAGTTGTGACGAGGAAGTAGCGTTTCATCTTCTCCCAGCAAAGCGTATCAAAACGACACAATGGACTCGCTGTATTATTTGTCAAGCACATAGTAGCGAAACTGTTAGCAATGCCACTGAAGTCGGCATCTCAAAGTTCATAGACGCTTTCCAACACCGGGAGGATGACGTTTATGAAAGACTTAACTCAAATATTGATCAATTAAAACAACTGGATATCGTGTGGCATAGAAACTGTTATGCTAAATACACAAGCAAGCACAATATTAACTTTGCGAAAAGACGATCCATGACACCACCAACTCCTATGTCTCTTGATAAACAAAGTCCAGAAGAATGGACAAGTTTGGCTAGAGCAGCAAGATCGAGATCATCCCCCCCCCCCCAGATAAACTGGGCAATGTGTATGTTTTGGTTCTGGAAATCGCTGCTGCGATTACAATGGCAGTCTTTTTCCAAATGGGTTCAACAAAATGGACAACATGAAGACCACATTACTCCAACAGATTTGGAGAGTCTGGATGAGAAAATTAAGATGTGCCGAAGCAGCATTGACGACTTAGACGCACTGCAAGAAAATTTCAAAAGAGGTGTGTATGTACGTGAATAAATTGCAACAGCTGTTCAAATCCTTTAAAGTTGAGTCAAGCTCGAAATCACACCTGTTCGCATTTTGGAACTCATATATTCATATGGTAGAGCTGCTGCTTGGATTCATAAGAGCTGAGAGAACTGGAGATTGGCAGGCACACCTATCTGCTACTGCTGCTATGGCGCCATATTTCTACAGCATGAACAGAACCAATTATGCAAGATGGCTGCCAATATATCTTGCGGACATGAAGATGCTTCCAAGTACACATCCCCATGTACATGAACAATTCTTGAATGGAAATCATTCCGTAAGTCACTCACACCATCCATTCAATCAAGTGTGGACAGATATGGCTTTAGAGCAATCGATTAATTTGGATTCCAAAAAGCGAGGTGGTATTATTGGAATAACACAAAAGCCAGGAGCTCTGGAGAGGTGGTTTTTAATTAGCCACGAGAGGGCAGCCATAACAACGGTCACAAAGCAAATGTGTGGGTTACAAGATAGTCACATGTTTGGAGTACATAAGGAAATGGGGACTAATCGAATGAACAGGGGTGAAACCGATGTGCAGAAGATACTTTCGATGTTCTCATCAGATATAATGAACAATCCCTTTAATATTGCGGAAAACGACGACAGCGAGTGTCTTCCGCTTGTAAACATTGCAACTGGCGTGGTATTGCCTAGTGAAATCGCCAAGAGACTTGTTTCCGCCTGTGACATTGGTAAGGAGATTATGGACAATTTTGTTCAGGAGCGGCTGGACACTAACACGAGAAGCTTTTGGGACACGTTGCCACACTTAAAACTTAAAACATTTGCCAGCCTAGCACAGAAGAAAAAACTCAAAACAAATGATGAAAAAATTCACAATGTGAGATCTGACCGCGAACTATTTGGTCGATTAATTATTGCCGCAAGGTCCAGAGATGTTGATTTAAAACTAGTGATGACGTATGAACTGTCTGCTGTTCCACTATCATTGTCACATACGGATGGGACTCTAAGAAAAAATGTGAAAAGTGTTTTGTTAAGTGAACTAGAAAAGGAAGTAAATGTTGATGGACGGCTTCCACCTGTTGACAAGACAGGCGCAACAGCTTATGTAGTAGATGGCATGGCAATTGTGCAAATGGTTAAAACTGGAGGTACGTCTACATTTGGAGAATTGGCTGATAAATATTGGCACATCTTTACAGTTCCACTGAATCAAGAAGACTGCAACAGAGTAGATATAGTTTTTGACAGATATGATAGACTGGAATCTCTCAAAGTGGAAGAGCGGCTAAAACGTGGGTCATCAACAGCATTGGAAGTAAAGATTGCTGGAGAAAATAGTCCCGTTCCAAAGCAATGGGCCAAGTACATCAGCAATCCAAGCAACAAAAGTAACCTGGTTGCATTTCTCAGCAAGCGGTGGCGTGATACTGGTCCAAATATGCTATCTGCCGACAATTGCGTCATTCTTGCTGGTGGCTTTAACGATGGAATGGATGTTGTTGTCATTTCAGCGAACAATTCGTCGTATTTGGAAGAACTTCGATCAGATCACGAGGAAGCAGATACACGTATGATGTTGCACGCGCTACACGCTTCAAAAGACCAAATGCGTGTTGTTATACAGTCTCCTGATACAGACGTGGCAGTACTTAGTATATATACGTATCGTTCGCTTCACTGTTCTGAACTATGGTTCCGTACGGGCACAAAGGACAAATTGCGATACATACCAATACATACAGTTGCTCAAGTACTGGGCCCAGCTATATGTCTGTCTTTGCGTGGGTTTCATTCTCTTACAGGTTGTGATAGCACTAGGGCATTATTTGGAGTCGCTAAGAGAAAATCATTCAATCTCTTAAAGTCATCTGAATGTCATCAGCTTAGCTTAGCCCAACTCGGCGAACATGTTGACTTATCACCGAATACTGCAATTCTATGTGAGAAATTTGTCTGTGAGTTGTATACCACCAGGGATGTGGGAAAGACAGCTGATGAAACCCGTTATTGGCTCTTTTGTCAAAAGAGACAAAGAAATGAAAATCTTCCACCTACATCGAATAGTCTAAAGCATCACACCGAAAGGGCCAATTTTCAAGCTCTTGTTTGGAGACGTTCATTGCAAGCTGTTCAGAATCTTCCATCTCCAAATGGACATGGCTGGAGTATAGTGGATGGTCTACTCAAGCCTGTTCTAATGTCAAAGGATCCTGCTCCATTTGGATTAATTGAACTCACATCATGTAGATGTCAAAAGTCTCCCTGCAAAAGAACAGATCTCTGTCAATGCAAGGCTAACAATCTACTCTGCACTGAAGCATGCCTTTGTATGGGAGGTGAAATGTGTGACAATGTTCAGCATACAATTGTCGAAGATGACTCTGACACGGATGAGTAACATTCTCTCATTTGCTCACGTGATAAATATGTCCTGCCAGCTTGTGTAGACATGCACTGCATGTCAGTTAAAAGTTTAATTATGAAAAATGTAGAAAACATGGGCATTGTTGTAGCTAAGGTATTGCTAGTCACAAGAAGACCTAAGTTCCCCAATATGTACAAAGCAACATACGGGTGTCTTAAACGAGGTTGATTATGTATAAATCTGCGATATACGATCACTCCTTTCCATTTTGGTTAAGATTGTATTGATATAACATGCGCTTAAGTTTGTGAAAAATTTACCATTGTGAAAATTGTCTGAAAACTACATTCAACACCTATTGTAAATGGGCTTCTCACGGGTTAGTGATACCACAATTTTCTTGTACAACACGGCTCAGAATATACCCAAGACATCGGTCTAGCATAATATAGAGACAAACCTGAATACTGGGTGTGCTACGAAACCATTCTTCTAGACCCCTTTTGAAAATTGGCTCCCGGACTATTAGAATCACCAGCTATTCAGTCTGACTATACATACGTACTCAGCCATGTGTGACTAAGGTTATCTCAGACAAAGTTAACATATAAACATTTCAATTCTGAAGTGCCAGAATCTTATTTCAGGTCTTGAATAAGCTGATGAACATTTTGAAACAAATTTGACTGCAAACTGCTGTCAGTCAAATTAACTTCAAAATATTGAACAGAATATTCGTTAAATTCATCTAAATAATGTATAAGCTGATAACTATTTTGAATGTATTTTGACTGGAATCTGTTGCTGCCATATGCGCAGTAGCAGCTATCAATCAATCCCCTTTCAAAATATTGGACATAATATTTGATAATTATTTTGAAAGTAATTTGACTGACACATGTTGCTTCCATAGGCGCAATGGCTATCAACGAAATTACCCTTCAAAATATTCAACATAATATTTAGGAATCTGAAATTCAATGCTTTAATTGTTAGACTTTAATGATGAAATAAGTATTATTTTTTCATAGTAAAGTTCCATGTGTAGATAAAGAGAAGACAATTTTTGAAAAGTGTACACTGCAATGACTGGTTCAATAATTAAGCCAGTCATTCCAGTGGTAAAATTTCAAAAATAGTCTTCTCTTGGTCTGCAAAAAGTGTTCATAAAGATACTCACTAACAGTTGATACATAAATGACAGATGCATACTCTATTTCAGAATTTCAGGACCAGAGGTGTGGCCAAATATTCAAGTGCATTTCTAAATGCATTTGCATTTGCATTTGCACTTGCATTTGAAAAAGTTGGAGATATTTGCATTTGTATTTAAATGCAATGGCACTAGGCTGCATTTGCACTTGCATTTGCATTTGAATCATTTACAATTTGCATTTAAATGCATTACCCTGCATTTGGACCCAAGCCAAATAAGTTCTGTGACTCATAAAATGAGTAAATATTGACATGGCGTAACTTTAACATAGAACGAGTCATATAATTAACTATTGCGTTGTTAACGACTTTACTTACAAGTGCCTCTTTGTTAGGAACAACAATTGCGCCATTGAAGTCTGGCCAGCAATCTACCCAGAATTCTGAGTAAGGCCATCTTCCAGATAGAACATTCACGGCCATATTGTGAACCTAGATAGGACAGAAGGAAACTTGTCGTCAATGCACAGTAATACTTATAAGGCTGTCAATTTCCTAAATATACTGGGTAATTTGCACCTGCCATGCCAAGAGATGTACTCTGCCATATAAATGTATGTTATGCGGCTGACCGCCATCTTGCAATTTTGAGCTGTTCTTATTATGACGTTTAGGATGATACTAAAGATGAGACTCGGCTCGCCGTCACTAGAGGATTATTTGCAAATGATTCGCTGGACCTGAATCATATATCAAAAGATCACAGGTCAATGGGTGGGGCTGAGCATACCGACTTTTCTTTAAAAAGCTCACGCAGATGAATGTAAACGTTTTCTAACATAGACCGATTGCTGGCTTTTATTTATATTGAAAACTTTAAGAAAACTGTACAGAAATACAAATATTTGTCAGGACCTATTCAAATCGTGCTTTGTGTATAGGATATGGTCTAGCTACAGAATACCTATCTATATAGTCGACGTAAATACATTTTATCCTAAAACAATGAATAGCAGCAATCTAAACAGACCTGTGCTAAGAGGAGTGTTGAATTATCCGCGAGATTTTCTGGATTTAGACTTGTTCATGCGTAGGCCAGTAACGATAATTACTCCATCACAGTCGAAGTGCCATTTTAATTTGTTAAAACATATTGTGTTAAAACATGTGCGTGCGTGCGTGTGTGTGCGCGCGCGTGTGTGTGCATGTCTGCGTGCGTGAGTACGTGCGTGTGTGCGCGCGTGGGTGTGTGTCCGACCGTCTGTCTGTATGTGCATTGTCAATGAAACCTGCTGCTGCAACAGTGTATATTCTTGGTAACATTTTGCCATGGTGATTTAGGCGTCGTATCGTAAGGCATACGCAACATGAACCAGTCACCATATGCTAAGCGGGGCGTGAACTCTCTCACTCTGACTAACTGCTACTGATCCATATTTATAATCTGAATAGATACTGGTACGAGCAGCATGAGCTGGCAAGGGAAATTTTAGCGCACGCGCGCACAGATTGGCACACACACACGCACGCGCGCGCGCACGCACGCACAAGCGCGCATGTGGGTACATACACACATGTACACATTGACACACATACACGCTAGTGCATGTACACACACCTACGTACACACACGCACGCACATACGCAAGCACGCGTTTCTAAAAGTATACCTTGATATTGGCTGGTAAGTCCAGTTTTAATTTTCTCACAAACTTTTCCATGTAATCCTCTGTCACCTTGACCGGATGCGTCATGTTTGTCTATTTGTAAGTGCTTGAATGTGTGTCGGACTAAGCGATCCTCGTTTATCCTCAATAAAATAATGTCCTAGTTAAATGTAATAGCACAGATAATCAACCCATATTTGAACATAAGCGGACAGAGTGGTTCACCCCGATGACATCAGCACATTTATCAATGAACGCAATAATCGTTCGTTCGTTCCGCTGGTTGTATTGGTCGCTCACACCAGGGCGTATTTGGGCCATGTCCCACGCTAGAGGTCCTTCCCCGAATGGTTGCCTGACGACGGCTTTACACCCCTCCGCAAGGACGTGCCATGCGAATGATGTGCAGGCATCTGGGAGTGCAGGAGATTGTCTATATTTTCACCAATTTCCCGTCAGCCATCAGATTGCCTGCCAGTCAACCGTGATTTGAACCCCGGCCACCTGATTACCAGACGACCTCACTAGAATTGGTTAAAGTACACCGTGTTCTCGTGAGAACTCCTACGCTGAGGGGAGCCAGATAGCCCTCGTGGATAATGACCGGCCATTAGCGTAGTAGTTTTCCCGAGAATTTCGGGATTTTGATGAAGTTTGTATGTAACAAAGTATATTATGTAACCTAAAGGGCACCGATGATGATTGAGCAGATGCCGATATAGACGGTTATTATAGAGAAAATAGTCCCTGCTTATTTTCTGGTTATATCCAAAATGGCTGCGCCCATGATAGGCAAATATTTTCATGACTCCGAGCTTTCCACATGAATATACTTCAATCTAAACATAGAGCCGTAGCTTCGTACTATGCCGAGAATACACCTCTAAGATAATGACCGGCCATTTTGTTGCGTCATCGCAATGACGGAACTACTTTTTTCCAAAATGGCCGCTCTCATACACGGCAAAACGTATGTTATTTTAGGCGGTTCCTGCCCCTATTTGTTGGACATAGCGCATACACTCGAATGGAGAATAACTTGTTAAATAGGAAACCGAAGAGATTATTAATTTATTATACACGGGTGCTCTAAAATAGTGTTTTACGCCACACGAATATTGGTGCAAATCCATTGTTGGGTGGGTTGGTCCTGGATTTAATGAAGTATGGTAGCTGGAGTTGCGAGCAAGACTGAAATAGGGTGGGGGTGGGGTGGTGGTGGTGGCAGGCTTCACGGCCCCTGGCTAAGTGGCTGGGCTACATTCAGGCGGCATACATTATTTTCAATGTTAAGCGACCTTGGATAACTGAAAACTATTCTCAAAATATGAATCACACCCACCACCATACACCACCCCTACATATACACATAGGGTGGTGGCTGTAATGGACACGGGTTGGAGTGGTGGTGCTGTAATAAACACGACTTTAACAATACATTGTATGCTTGATATTTAACGATTATTAAATGTAGCAGAATGAATTAGTTACACTTGATACAATGCATATAATCAATACATTCCACAATATTAGTGCTGAAGTCCAACTTAACCGTATTCACGCCTGGAATTCACATAATTATTTCCATTTTTGTTTAATCCTTTGGTTGGATGTTAAAGCTGCAACATTCGGCCAATCAAATTCATTTCAAAATCGAAACATTTCGAAACATAGTATTTGATCTGCATTTTGAAAGGGTTAATTAAAATCATATTCTACATTAGGGTTAACCCTTTCATCCTTATAGACCATACATTACAAATTATTTTTGCTTTAAGGAATATTTTGTTGAATATATTGAAACTAATTTGACTGGGAGTTACAATAGCTCACAGTCCAATTATTTTCAAAATATTCAACAGCTTAGATCTATAGTTGTCTTGTTATTGAGACATTGGAAACGCCGGGCGAC
>CM067370.1:43009254-43120254 GCA_034401795.1 Chaetoderma sp. LZ-2023a | reverse complement strand
GCTACCATACGTTGCCATAGCACTCGCGGCCATCTGGGCCGCCGAACATTTAAGCCATACTATATAAGGATGGCGTCTGTATGACCTGGTCAAGGCCCTTAACTTCCGAGGGTTGGTCGATAAACTACCGTTCAGTGAGGATCCAGCATTGATTAGACGCCAGTGTATGGAGGTGTTTAAGGAGGTCTTCAGTGATGGGCGAATGAATGACGGCTGTCTGTTCATCTGTTTAGAATTCACCCAGGCCATGTGTGACAGGCCGGGAGTGGACGTCAGTGATGAAATCCGGGAGTTCATCAACCGTTTTCTTGAGGAACTCTACTATCAGCCTGGTGGATATTACCATGAGCCCCCTCAACTACTTGAGGCTGCATGTCGCAAGGGCCACGACTTCACATTGGAGACAGTTAGCCAGTGGCTCAGCCATCAGACGATGTGGCAGATATACAGACCTCGTCCATGGTACATCAGGCATGCCCATTTCGAGGAAACTGTCCTGAACAGAGTTCACCAGGCAGATGTTCTATTCCTTCCACACGGCTTGGTTGGTCGTAAGACCTAAAAGTATGCCCTCACCATAGTCGATGTCGCCAGCAGGTACAAGGCGGCAGTACTGCTCACAGCCAAGTCAGCTGGCCAGGTGGCCCCGGCATTCCAGGGCGTCTACGAGGCTTCGGAAAATCCCCTCCAGTGGCCGGAATTGTTGCAGGTGGATGAGGGTAGGGAGTTCAGAGGGGAGACTGCACCCCTCATGCGGAAACACGGTGTGGCAGTTAGGTGAGGTGAGGTAGGGCATCACCGTGCCCAGGCTATCGTTGAGCAGTGGAATGGGACACTGGCAGAGAGATTGTTCCCACATCAATACGCCCAGGAAATGGCTGCACCGAGTGAACATTCTAGAGTATGGGTGAGAGGGCTGCCTGCTGTGGTGGAGAGATCCAATGCCAAGGTTACCAGGCTAATCGGGAAGAAGCCGGTAGAGGCTATCAGACACTCTGCTGATCACAGCTCGAGAGGAGTGCCTACCCCCTGATGCTCTGGTTCGGTACCTGTATGAGCCTGGTGAGCTGGAAGGTGGTCGACGGTGTGCCACAGATCCTAACTGGTTGATAGATGTTCACAGGCTTGACAGGTATGTGGAAGCAGAGAGGAGGCCTACACTGTACTACCTGGCATGCCAGCACAGAGTGCCTAGGTGACCATTTTTCGTAGAAGAGCTTCAGCTAATCCCTGAAGACACACAGCTACCACCCCCTAGGGTGCTAACATGATACTCGATGGGCTCGGTATGTGGAGAGTCCAAGTTCTTCCTGCGCATACATCACCATACCCTGGTTGCGCATGCGTAGGCCTCGATTGGTGGCTCTGCCCACTACACCATGGAGGGCGCTGTAGAACCTCTGCCAGGAGATGTCATTCTGCCGTTTAGACATTCCCTTGGTCGAGCATTTCACTTGCAAGTTTCGGCTGTTCCACGGTCTGTATTCTCCACATAGTAGCACTTGGAGCAGAGAGCAATACCACGAGTGCCTTCGAACTCGAGCTTGAACAATCCCGGAGTGTGGTTAGTCCATTTGTCCCATGCCAACCAGTCCCGTTTGCCGGCCTCATACTCCGTTCACATCTCTGGGCATATCACCTCATCGAGGTTGGAGCCTGCTATGGCAGTATAGGCAGAATCGGTGTCCATCTGCAGGTACTCAAAGCTGTCATGAGCTACGTAGCGGTTGAGGAGGTCATAGTAGAGCTCGTATACTGCTATACCTACCTGGAAGGGGCGATGAATGGTGATTTTAGCCTTATTGCTCTGCATTTCGTAGGAATCACCGATCTCCTCTAGATCCTCGAACCATGCACTATGCAAGGCTCTGTCTTCTGCTCATTCATCCTTAGTGAAGCTCGTGTTGGTATGACGTTATAATGCCTCGATCAGCTTCCCATATGCACTGTTGCCGAGGAGTTTGAAGAGATCAGCCAACAAGGCTTTACTTTTGTCAACATCCCCGGTACGATGTGCCTCAGTAACAGAGTCTACAACCCATTCAAAAGGTTTCTGTGAGGTGTAGTCCATAGTGCGATAGATAGCAGTAATCTCTAGCCCGTGGGCAAGGTACCACTTGAGAGTCGGTGCATACAATACCCTCTTCTTACCAGAGAGTGCACCAATGAGCTTCTAGTTGTAGACTTTTGTCGACCTGTTTTATCAAGGTATGCAAGCATCTCCGAAGGTATAGCCTCTTCTGGGATCTCACGATTATAGAAGATGGGAGACATCTCCTCGAACTTTGGCCATAACACTTTAGGTACCTCAATGTCGACCTAAGCAAACCTGAAGCAATGATACTGCTTAAAGCGTTCAATATCACTGCTTACATGCCCACCACACCGTCGTACAGTTTCTTTACCACAAGGCATTGCTTGGGCCATGGTTGAAAAATACAGAGCATTTGCATCATAACCAAGGAGACGTTGACATACTCGCTTACCTTGGCGAATTCGGGTAACCGCAGCCTCGTGATATCTCGTGAACACAATGCTCGGACCCCCAACAACAGCACCCTTTAACATCTCGTAAGCTTCCTTGCCTGGAGAGTAAAGGTTAATATCCGGCTCATGTTCAGAAGTACCACGAATTAAGTACTGAAACGACATACCAGGACACAGCACACTACATCCTTCAGAATGTCAATACCTCATTTTGTGTAGAATTCTCGCATCTTCTCTAAGGCTTCAATGAACGGGCTAACATCCAAGTTGTTGTAATATCGCAACCAGTCAGCAAACGTCTTCATCCCCAGATTTCTGAAGGTCTGCTTACAAGCCTTCCACTCTGACAACTCAAGAAGGTAACTACCTTTCAGCTTGGACCACCACGCAGGATAATCAGGTAGTCCAGGATAGTCAAGCTTCTCAGGTGAGTTGAACCATTCATAAGGTAACCTGCTCTTCTGTTGCGTACAACCGTAGGCTTTGATCCATTTCTCATAAGAAACCCCTGGGCCGAGGTAGTTGATTACATCGAGAAACCTCAGTTCAGGCATAATGAGGAACATTGTCTGGCTAGCCTTCATGGTAACTTTCACTGTTCCTTTGGGCGAAGTAGTAAGTTCATCCACGAAGTACTTCTTGATGAAGTTCAGGTCGTACCGCCCAGAGTCGAACCCGAGCACAGGCACCTGGTCACACCACTCATTGATAAGACGCTGCTGTCGTTTTGGTAACTTGTCCAAGTCTGTGGGTAGATACTGTGACTGAACCCTTGCATGGATCGTGGAGGCTCGTAGTTGGATCTCCTGCATGAACTCTGAGATCAGCACTTTGGAGTTAGCATTGCAGACGTGAGTTGGCGAGCTCACGCTACCATCTAAGGAGCAGCCGACTGACACCGAGATTGGTTTGTGGGCACTCTCGATCGTGAGACTCTCTGTAGGGTGGGTCTTGATCCCATCTAGAAGGGCTTCAAAGTCATAGACAATAAAGTATGGGTATGGTTCTGTCCGCACAAGGGTGTGGACGCTTGGACAGTGTTTTATACAGCACTCCCACTGTACCACAAGCATGCGTCCAGATTCTCTCAGTTTCTCGTCTCTCGCGACCATCTTGTGGTATCTTTGATCAGCATCCTCACCTCGCTGGCATTGTGAACATCCATGACAGTGACAGCCATGAAACTGGTATACTGTGTCGGTTGGCGGATCATAACCATCTACGGGAGCCCCCTCGATCCAACGCTCACCACTGTGACCACACTTTGCATGGTGTATATGAATTCCACTGTTTCTCGACTCATATTCACTCCAATGAATAGCCATGGAACTGGCCAGTTGGTATGGATAGAAGGCCGTGTCGTATGGTTACTGCGATGCCACAACCTTCTCTCCAGGGCAATCGATGATCGTTTTTTCCCCCTGTACAGTGGTTAGCATGGCGATGGAGACTACATGCTTGGGTGAACTGCTGTTGACAGTGCCCACAGCTGAAAGTCTGGGCCAGCTTGGAGATGTCCTTAATGAAGAAGGCGTGGTGGTCATATACTCCAATGGTCATGACGCTCGGATAGAGAGCAGGTTTCTTGATCAGATGCAAGATTCCCTCTTCAGTGGGCTCATAAACACCAATCCCTGTCTTCGCAAATAACTCTACCTTGTCCAGCTGGTCTAGGGACGTCTTCGGTACGTCAGCCACAGGCCTATTCAGGCCATATAACTGTTTAACAAGCTCTCGTGCAGGAGCTGTACTTCTATCAGCTCTTGCACCCTGCTGGACTGCTAGACATCTCCAGAGGCACATGTTATATTTGTAGGTGTCGAGTGCCACCATTCCCTTCCTCCATCGGAGCCAGACCGGGAGGGGGCCTGTCCATAGCAGAGGCTGGCGGTCGATGACAACCTCAATGTTGATTGATCTGACAAAGGCCCACGTGATATAGGGCTGATCGATATTGTCTGGGTCGAGGCGGGCTTGCTCTCTGCCCAAGTCTGGGTCTCTCCTAGTGTATTCATCCAGGGACTTCCTGAAGCATTCTTGTGTAAGAGCATTACCCTACCATCCTCGATGTGGCGGATTCGATAGGTGTGGGTATGCCGAAGGTAGAAGGCGTTCTGAACTGTCCGCAGCTTCTCCATGATCCGATCTGTAATGTCTCCTTCTAGCCCTCTGAAGAATGCCCAGCATACTGTTCGCCGTCCTCTCTCTTCTGTCTCCCTCTGACCGAGACGCTCATTGAGAATCTGCTGACCTTCTCACCTCATACTCCAGGCTAGGGTTTCAGATCTCAGTCCCCTCATTAATCATCTTCTGATTCGGTGTAGAAGAGGTAGGCATTCTTGTGGATGGCTTGCCATCCGAGTTGCTACAGCTTTGGCCCATAAGCTGACATTTGTCTCCTCATACAACTGACGACTCTCACGGAGCAGCTGTGCTTTCTTGTGAGGTTTCCATGGATCCTCAGAGGTGAGCACCAGAAACCTCCCTGTCTGTTTTTCTCGGGAGAGTCACTTTAGCCACTCCTCGGCAAGGGCGGGGAGTCGATTTCGCCACTCCTCGGCATTGGCGTGTGCAATCATCTGGAGCAGGTCGGCTTTGCGGGCCTTAGAATAGACTCTAAGACCGTATTGCTTTGCCATCACTCGGAGCTGTGTTACAGTAAACATGATGCAAGATCTATATATTAGATCTTAAACATTTCTGACCATCTTCGAGGGTGTTACAGTAACCAAGATGCAAGGTCTATATAGTAGATCTTAGACATTTCTGACCATCTTCGAGGGTGTTACAGTAAGTGGCGATCAGTACCTGTGGGTGGTGTATATCCCTGTGGATGCCTGCCTCTAAATGCGTGGCATGACGCGTTTAAGTTCTTCCATAACTAAACTTAACTTTCTCCTGGCACAGACCTTGTAGTTCATTCTGTTGGAATGTTTACGACCCCCACATGCTTTACATAGTCCACAGTCTGTATAAATATCTGGCCCGCATCCTCTGCATGGCTTCGGCTCAACAGCAGCCTTCTGAAACTGAGCATTGTGTGTCGCACAATATTCTCCAACACAGTTCTTTAAGCATCGAAAAGGCTTACCTCGCATAAGCCATTTGCATGTATTATAATGCATGTCTGATAAAGTCTATATCAAGGCTCTTAAACCTTGGGCTGATGGGTGTGGTTCAGTAGGGCCTGGGTATCTTGTATGCATTTGTGTGGCCCATGACCCTATGCCTCAGGAATTGAGACAGCGGTGGGAGCCGCGGATCATGGGACGGTTGCCTGTGGGGGGAGGTGGTATTTTTCTACTACCGGCTATACTACTATTGTAACTAAATGAAAGGTCATAGTTGTAGAAATCTGAGCCTAACTAACGTGCTAAATGAATGACTTCATTCTCCAACTCTACAGAGTTACATGAGAGGTACAGTAGTGTAGTTACAGATGCCATACTATTATTTAATCTGCGATCTATCGCAGATTATTGTTTTTTCTCAGGATCTTTCTTCTTCTTCTTCTTCTTCTTCTTCTTTTTGTTATTATTATTATTCTCAAGGATTTTCACAAACTATCTCCTCCTACAGTTTTGATCTGATCACCTTCAAATTTGTACTTGTAGTACCCATTGGAATCTAGTTTGTTATTACGTTTCTTCTCGATCGAGAGTATGTTTTCCGAGATATCCGCATTTCCGCGGGCAAAAATCCCCATAGGAAATGTATGGGAGCAATATTCGGACAGCGACAACTCCTAGAGTGTTTCCTCAATCATCTTCTAACTTCACAGACTTCTAGCATGTCTTGCTCTACATCTCCACCCAAAATATTGGGCACGGAGACGAAATTTGGAATAAGTCAAATCTTTTGGAATCAAGAAACTTCATATTTCTAGGGCGGTCAGATGGTTGAAATTTGGCAAATACGTAGGTGTATTATACTACTCTTGATTAGTGAAATAAAATCGTTAGCGAACATGTTAACCATTCAGAACTCTGCATTTCCGTGCCCCCATGTCCCCATAGGAAATGCTTGAGAGCAATATTCGGATACTGACTGCTCCTAGAATTTGGCCTCTATCATCTTGAAACTGGAAAAACCTCTAGCATGTCCTCTAGCATGTGGTGACCCAAAATATTTTTTGGGTACGGTGACCCGTTTTTGAGAAAATCTGGTATACGCCCAATTTTTTTAATCAGGATAATTAATATTTCTAGTTGGTCAGATGCTTGATATTTGACATATACGTATATACATTATACTACTATGGATTAATAAAATAAAATCGTTAGGGAACATGTTAACCTTTTAGAACGCTGCATTTCCATTCCCAACATGCCCCATATGGAATGTATGGGAGCAATATTCGGTCAGCGACTGCTCCTAGGATTTTTTCCAGATCATCTTGAAACCTAATATATTTCTAGGATCTGTTGACCCACAAGTTGGCCAAAAAAGTCTTTTCGGTTCAATAACCAGTTTTTGAGAAAATGCTGAATAAAAACAATTATTTGACATCGTGAGAATTCTTACTTCTGTCCCTGTCAGAGGGTTGACATTTTTTACATCCCTACATATCAGAGGCTACTGTTGCTTACTAAAATAAAATTGTTAGTGGACATATTAACATTTCTATTATTGCAAATCTGCACACTAAACATTATTCCCATGATTTGCTGATAGATGACAGGATTATGGGCTGATTGTTTCAGCATTTAGATCGCCTGATCCGGGGCGGAATTGCCTCTCATACACCATTTACAGAACTACGATATCATGAACGGTTCATGAGATATTGAGATTTTTCTATCGTAGACAAATATGTATTGGAAATTGATTTGATGATAAATGACCCAGTTTTGGAAATATCATATCTAAACTTGGTACATTTCTAGTACGCACCAGGCATATATAGATCATCTACAGAAATTGGATCAGGTGTATGGTTCCCAAGAATTCCACGTTTTCTTGTCCAAAAGGTCCAATTGGAAATGCAAGGGAGTGCTAATCGGACAGCAACTCGTCCTACAGTTTCTTGCAGATCATGGAGAAACTTAACAGACCTCTAGCATCTGTTAACCCGCATCTGGCATCCACATATTTTCCGGGTCCATTGAGTACTATTTACGATTTCTAGCCTCCAAACTTGAGACACTTTCAGTACACCTTAGGGCCTGGGCTGTTTTCATATTTCTTTTAGATCCAGTGAATAATTTCCGAGGAATACGCTTATCTGTGCCCAAAATGCCCCAAAGAAAATGTATTAGATTGATATCCTGATAGCGACTCCCCTTAAAGTTTCTGCAGATCATGTTGAAACTTAACATCCTTCCAGAATCCATAGTCACACATCCGACCCAAAATCAAGGAAAAGGCCATCAAATGTCAAATAAACGAGAAATTAATGAATTTTGTTTGGCCCAGGTAGTTAGAAACAATCGAAATCCACCAGATTTAATTACCTCAATCAACTCCAACAGGTAAAGGGAGGTAATTCATGCCAAAACCTAAAATTGGTCACTTTGACCCTTGATTGACCTTGACCTTGGACGGGTCACTTTCAAACCATTATGAGAATCGAAATTCATCATATTGAACTGACACAATCAACTTCAACAGGTAAAGGGAGGTAATTCATGCCAAAAACAAAACATGGTCAGTTTTTTGCATGAATTGCCTCCCTTTACCTTTAATTCAGTAATTTCTCTTTTATTTGACATTTACTGGCATTTTCCTTGATTTTGATAAAAATTCCACTATAGCAAATCAGGACACATTATTTTATACTTTAGGGTCAAGGCTATCGGTTTTCAAGAAATCAGCTTTTCCATACCCTGTGTAAAGCTATGGTAATTTCAATTATGGATCTTTGAACTGCGACAACACTTAGACTTTTTATCAGATCAGCATCAGACATGTTCAGTGATCATATGAGAAGAGGGCTTATAATACTCCTTAATGCCCAGTCATCGCAGATTTACAGTTACTTCAGGAAATGTGTTTTATTATTATTATTATTATTATTATTATTATTATTATTATTATTATTATTTATTACCCATTTATTCCCTTTTGGATTTCATACTGTCTCATCTCCTTGTTCCTGTAAAGCTCGAAAACGGAACAAGAAGACAGACATGCCCACTCCCACCCATCCCAATTTTCGATATCAAGTTGCAAATCAACTTGGAGGTTTAAGGACCTGCTTTTCTTCAATAAAGAGAACATGGCTTTGTTTGCTTGCTCCACACGCTTTGTTTGGCATTTGAAAAAAATGCTATTTTATTTTCAGAAAGCTGAATTCCTAGGTATTTATAGAGTTTTACTTGTTCAATGATTTGTTCATTGAATTTATATTGATACTGAATTTTAGGTTTTCATCCAAATATAACAATTTTAGTTTTATCACTGTTGACGCGTAGTTTCCAAGTACGACAGAACTCATGTAGCCCGTTTAATAATTTCTGCAAATCTGTTTCTGTGTCTGCAAGCATAACAGTGCTGTCTGCATATAAAATGACCATTAGTTTAAACATAGTTTTAAGCACGTCGTTGTTTGCCATAGATAAATAGTTAAAATGATTAAGCATTTTAGGACCGGAATCGTAATCTGAGAATTTTTGGAAATGGTACATATACGAGAATAACAGCAATGAAATTGATGGCAATTTGTTTGGGGGGGGGGGGTTGTTGGGGAGTTAGCGTTGCTGATCATACAATCGGATTGAGACAGTAAATACCAATGAGAGTAGACTAGACCCTGGGTAACCTAGTCCTCTGATTGTCTTAGACGGCATCTCGTTAGCATAGCTAATGAGATGACGTCACAATGCCCTAAGTTGATCGTGGGCGTGACCCACCGAGAAGCTCGTTTTACTCCCTCCATTCTATCCATCAGGGGGGGGGGCATCACAGAAAGCTTATTAACATCAATGCTTATAAAACAACACAGAAACGCATGAATTATATGAGCACGTGAGTTGACTGGGTTCTAATGACATGTTATTATGCATGGTATTACTATCAGACACATTGACTTGTACAATGTAAGGAAATGCATACACCCGAGCATGTGAAATGATCATGTGAGTTAAAATGATGTACTAGTGTTCACTAAATAATTAAACAATATTTGTATGGAAATCCATGGATTGTCATGGTTCTGTGCTATGGAATCATGAACTGGTGCGCAAATCAAATTTCACACCTTTTACTTAAATTAGAGCCTGCGCTATATCACCTATATCAGATATCTGAATGATGATGATGTGTCATGTCAGGCGAAAGCTTGAAGCGAGGAAATGGAAATTGGGATAGTTAGTCATACAGTCTAAATATTTATTAGACAGGAAAATTCTAATAATATAAACTTTGTAGCAAAGGTGATAATATCATTTTGGAGGAAGCTGGTAGCCAGGAGGAATTGTCTATCTATTCTAGCTGATGTTGATTTACAGGAAGAGGGCTTTGGATGGAAACAGGTAGCCATTAAGAATCACCTCTCTTTTCCAATAGTGGGTGACTGACAGAAAGAGGCTAGTTACTAGTTTGTGACTCACAACTATAACCCATAGCTATTTATGTTATTCACTGCCCATTAATGTCAAAAGCCTTTCTGAGATGTGTAGTACGGAGAGCGTAAACCCGTAGACACTTGGTCGGGCACGTTTTTGATTAGCTTAGAGGATTGTTACATCGTATCCCTGGCATATATAGTCACGCTAATAAATTTCTCCTACATGCATGGCCATTTGAGGGGCATGTCCTAATATGATAATGAGATGACATCATACTCCTCTTATCCAATGAAAAGCGTAATATACCAAGGTACTAGTCTACTAAGGAGATCGACAATATTGTAGAAAAACCTTCTTAAAAATAATGTGGATTACTAAATTAGTTAAGTGTTGTCCCTGAACGGCGATGCGCAAACAAGATAAGCATGTACCAAAGTTAAAAGATATTAGTATTTACAGTCTAAAATGTGTCTTGTGCTGTGTTGTTTTAGGCCTACTCGAAATTCCACCACGCAGTGCTGATTTGAACGCCTCAATCGAAGATGCTGATACGGCATCTGTTGGTAAGCTATTCAGCGCGTGAATTACGGATGGAAATAGGGAGTGAAATTAGACGTTCGTCCGAGTGTGTGGGATCAACAGCATGAAATAGAGTATGCCTACATCACAATCATCATATATATTAACCGGCTTAGTGATATCTTCTAGTTTTTTTAAAAGGCTCGTGTTGTGGTTCAAATATTACTTTATATGTCCATATTATTAACGATTAAACTGGAACCCAAAACTAAATGGATTGAATACACAATCATTCAGTCAATGCAGTAAAATGTATTGAATGGTGTCGGAAAAACATCTAATCTGAAAATATGACATTTTCTGGAAGTTATTTTGACGTAGCGATATCGTACTGAAAGACATTGAAGCTAATATGCAGGAAATATTGGATTTTAATTTATCAGAATCATTGCTGAATTTAACACGGATTCAGATTTGTTAGTCAATATTGACAACTCAAAATTAGGAATTCATAAATAGCTTTGTTGCTGTTGAGAACCCAAAGATGTGTCAAACACCGCTAGATTCAAACAGATTAAGTATCGTGCTCAGAACTCCAAATTAGGAATTCATAAACAGCTTTGTTGCTGTTGAGATCCCAAAGATGTGTCAAACACCATTAGATTCAAACAGCTTAAGTATCGTGCTCAGAATCTTGTAAGGAGAGATGGACCAAAATTGTTTGATCAGAATGATGACCAATCAAAATTGGCTATCCACAGAATCGAAAAATATAAGTGATGGCGATTATGTACCATGCCAGCCTTATAAAGTTTTCACAGATTGGTTGAAGTTTCGAATAATAGTTTGAGAATCCTCGTCAGGAAATAAAGATGGCGGCTTTATGACGGATCGTCGGAATAACGTAATATACTAAGTGCCATGAATCTGCAATTATAATTTGTCCAATTCACCAAGTGGTTTGCACGTTCATAATTCAAATTTACCACTGTCAGAACACTGGTATGAATACTTAGTTTAAAGAAAATGTATTTAATTCTAGTAAGAACATGATAAGACATACGTCTTATGCCCATGTCTCCCATGCAATACAATTATCGTACTTGGCGTATAATAACAAGTGGCGGATGCACAATAATAGCATTAACATCCATAAATAATAATATAATCATAAATTTGAATACTTGATTCATATGTGACAGGTCTTATGGGTTAGTGGGTTGTCATTTAATTTAGAAATTGCTGTATTCTGTTGTTAAATTAAAATGAGCTAATAGAAACACTCATGTTGCACGAGGCTGTCGGACGAGGCGGATGAATTGTTATTCACTTCATTTTGTTATAATCTAGGGCCTGCCGTAGCAGCTACACGACACGTCTAAATTGTGTTAAACCTGTTATAGAAAATCGTCAGATCATAGGTTCGAAAAGCTATACGTTGCTCCTATGCACAACTCTACTGATTGATATCGCAAACTAAGACTGATAATATGATATGTACATTGTCAGCAGTATGTACTTAATACATAATACATCATAGATCAATAAAATCAGCTGATCAGACGATCAATGTAGTCTAGTCGTAGGAGTCAGTTTTGGTGGGTCAACCTAGACAAAATTCCCACCAAGGTCTTTTTTGTGTCATTCGATTCGTAAGGTCACCCAGAATCATATACTAAAAATCCGCAGTGATCCATTTTGGGCGGAATTTTTGGCGATGGTTTGAATTTTAGCATGTTTTTATTTTCTTCTCAAACCGCTTTTATAGATATCTTAAATTTATATTCATGATCTTCTTTTAAAATCATATCTAACATCTCATTTGTCGTATTACCATTAATAATACATTATTAAGGTGTCTCATGATAGATTTAATTTGAATTTGAATTTGAATATCTGGTTGTTTATAATTTTAATAATATTTGTTCCAGAGTAAAAGAAAACTCGTTATCAAGTAAATCAAACGTCGTTTCTACGAGAATCATAGCCCAAATATCGAACGACGTATTGTGCGACGAGTTAGAGAAAATGTCGATCATTTAGTTGTTGACAAAGGCATTCCAATATACCAGTACATTGATCCATCTCCCCCTGCCCTTTCAAATGTTATATTAGAGTCGATCCTCACCTTGCAGTTTCCACACATCTTGCCACAAGCAGTGTACTATTCACATGTGTTGTGGCAATCTGCATGGCTCCTAAGCAGATCAAATGACCCCGACGCCAAACTGGTCCGACTTCATGTAACATTTCTTCAGACCACTGACGGAGAGACTGTGGACAGGTCAGAGGTACTAATACTGCCAATGATCGACCTGAGTCCAAAGATGAGACACCCATCCACTCAACGCTGTTGTACATCCAAGAACAGGCAAGCCACCTCAACTTGCCAACAGCATGTGTAACATTCGATCAACCACTTTGGCTAAAGGCAGTGGAGATAAAGGTTGCAAAAGGTCTGGACAAAATGGTCTTGCATCTCGGAGGGTTCCATCTGCTAATGAGCGCATGTAGTATAATCTTTCATGTGATGAAAGGATCTGGAATAGAAGAGGCATTAGGTGAAGTGTATGGTCAGAATGCAGTGGTCCATATTATGAGTGGCAAAGCTATTGCTCGAGCTCTGCGTGGTCTCTACCTAATAGAGGCAGCACTAACTACAACATTGCTAGCTTCTCTACTAGCTCAGAATTCCAGCGACAGTGAAATGGAATGTGGAGAGAAAGATACAGATTTTGAAGCAAATGAGTCTTTCTTTAAGGAAAGCTACCATACGGTACGAAGAAGTGATCATCTATGGTCTGGACGGTGGACTGATCTCGTTATAGAACGTGTTCTGATGAGGTCACTGAAAAGCCGTGTTGGACTGACTCGAGGAAGGGGCATGACGGAAAGCATGATGCATCAGTGGGTCTACACTATGCACGCATGTGCTACTGTGCATGGTACCATGTCAAGTCTGACTGGGAACTTACGAGTGATCAACATGTTGACATGGGAAGAACTAGACGTTAGCACGATTTGCGAGAGGTGAGGAAAATTATGGAGTGGTTTCAAGTGCATGACCCCTTTGATGCCAATATCACACAATTGCGATCTCTGGACAGTGGTCTGAGTAGACGGGAAGAGGATGGCATCAACTGTGATGAGACCGAGAAAGTTGGTAAAGTGTTAAAAGAGAGCATGGATGGTAAATTTGTAAATGAAGCATCCATGAAGAGGTCTCAGATGGTACGCACATTAGATGACCTTAAACCGGGAATCAAGATTGATAAACAAACTGTGTGAACTGTCCATCGGTTTTGTTCATACGATGTACTGCACTAGCACAAAAAGAAGATGAAGATATTCTTCCCAACATTAGTTACGAAATATCTGCAGTCCCTACCTCGTTATTCAAAGATTTTTCCATGAGGAAGGTGGATAAATCAGAACTGGCAAGAAAAATACAGATTGACAAACATCGACGAAACTAAGTCCCCATTACCAAAGCATAGTATGCATGTGATAGATGGGGGTTGGCGTATCTATTATATAAGACGGCCAAAAAATACAACATATGCTCAGGTGCTTGAACAGTACAGTTCATATGTTGAACACAAGTAAAGAATGAGTTGCATTGTGTTCGATGGATATGAGGATGTTCTTTCAACCAAGGACCATGAACAAGGTCAACGGCAAATAGACAAGATCTCTGCTGATATATTGGTGAACGTCACAGGGAAGGTTCATGCTGACCAGGAGGTATTCCTCTCGATTAAACAAAACAAGACCCAGTTAATTAGCCTTCTGTCAAGTCATCTTCAATCGCTGGGCTATGCCATAAAGGTAAGTACGGGAGATGCAGATACACTGATAGTATCAAAGGCACTTGACTATACTAGAGATGGTCATCCAGTCATAGTTGTTGCTGAGGACACTGACATGTTCACAATGTTGCTGTATCACTGGGACGATAGATTGGCAGACACATTCTTGAAGAGGGACCTGAAACGCACAAAACGTCGGCAATTGTACAATCTCAAGGAAGCTGCTGATGTCGTCCCAGCATAGATACGAAAGTGTATTCTTATAATCCATGCCTGGAGTGGGTGCGATACAACTTCTGCCACGTTTGGCCATGGTAAGACGAATCTTCTGAAGGTAATGTCTAAGTCCAAAGAGGTACAGGATTTGTCTGATATAATCGGGAGTTGTGACACATCACAGGAACAAGTTCTACGTGCAGGAATTAGCCTATTCCGTTGCCTGTATGGTGGCACTGAGAAGGACATGCTTACTTCTCTGAGATATGCCCGATATATGCAGATAGTTGTGAAGGGAAGTAAGATAGAGCCACAACGACTCCCACCAACTGAGCGTGCAGCTTACTTCCACAGCCTACGCGTTCACATCCAGGTTGCCAGATGGATAACTCTTAGTAACGATGAACTGGACCACAATGATTGGGGACGGAAACAGGAAAATGGGTCTTTATGCCCGATAATGACAGATCTTGAAGCTGCTCCATCGAAAGTACTCAGTTTCATTCGTTGCAAATGCAAAGTAACAACAAAGAATCCGTGTGGCACCAAGCAATGCTTATGCAACAAAAACGGTTTGAAATGTGTGATCGCATGTGCAGGGTGCCGAGGTCAAATTTGCAGCAACATCGATCATCTGGTAACTATTGATGAAGAAAATGATGGTTTGGTCTTATAATCTCCTATCATCACAGGACACATCCCGACCTCAAAGTGTGTGTTACTGAGCATCTCTATACTATCCTCAGTGATAAACTTGTTTCTTTTTTTTTTTGGCTGACACCTGTGCATCTCAGCGTGACAATTAAGGACTATATTTTATTTTTCACATTTGTATTATTTCAGATTGTCGAATGTGGTGTTTTGTTGGAAAATAGCAAACGGCGCGGTTTTCCGCTACCATGGCACATCAGATTTCACACATGATTTTAAAATGGTCCTCAAATTAAAACCTGTGTAAAAAGTTCCGCCCAAATGGGATCTTTGGTATGCGATTCAGGATTAATGTCTGCTTCGAATGACACCACAAAACCTTGGGTGGGCATTTTGTCACGGTTCACACCCCTCAACGACTAGGCTAATGGGCGATCAATTAATTAATCAATTAATGAATCACTTGACTAATTAAGTAATTGATCTATCTGGCCAAAAAGAATACAACGATGACATCCAAATAATACAGATAGATCATCAGAATAAAAGTAAAGTAGAGACAAATCATCAGACACATTTGATACATCTCGGTTAGCCAATCAGATATATGAACCTATGACAAAGTGTAGTGTCTGTGATCTACACCATATAGATATCTATGGGTAGAAAGGATCGGACAGTGATGACAGATAGCTTGTGAAAATAAAGTTGATAATTAAATGTTGATATCCGCCTGATTCGTGTTTACTAGACCAGAGGCCATCATAATATGGCGACGAGATAAAAATATGTCATAAATATACGGCAAACCAGGTGTGCAATCGGAAATTAAATTTCATGAACCCTATTTTCGTGATTAAACCTATTTTCGTAATTAAACCTATTTTTTGATTATTCAAGTTCAAGGTTATGGAACAGTTACAGGCGTTTCCGTCATTTGACTACGAATCAGATAAAACAAATGCAGGTACAAAGTGGTCAAAATGGATGGATGGACTAGAAAACTTCTTCGTAGCCCTAGATATTACAGATGAGAAGAGACAACGTGCTCTACTCCTACATTATGCAGGGGAGCGATATATATCAGGCAGAAAAAGGTACAACAGATGATACATATGATGCAACAAAAAAAGTACTCCAAGTCTACTTTGAACGACGCACAAATATTCAGATGGAGATATACAAGTTTCGTGGTTGTAAACAAAAACAGGGACAAAGTCTTGACGAATATGTAACAGAACTTCGACAGCTAGCAAAGAACTGTCTATTTGCAGACATTATCAAAGAAATCCTTTCCCAAATTATTCAGAATTGCTTGTCAAACAGGTTTCGTAGGCGTGCCCTTCGCGAAACAGATAAAGACATATTACAAATTCTTGAGATGGGTAGGACATTAGAAGTTACAGAGATACAGGCTGCTGCGATGGAAAGAGACAAGGTAAGTGCGATTGAAGTACACACAAATAATGAGGTGCAAAATATAAACATTCGTGGAAGTAAGCAAAAATCAACACGCCAACAAAATGAAATCTTTCTGAATAGTAAGAGAGGAGCAATGCATCCAGAAAGCACACCTTTCCGCCCTATGCCCAAGAAACAATGCATATTTTGCGGCGGATCATATCCTCATATTGGCCGATGCCCAGCTGAGGGAAAAACTTGCAATTGTTGCAAGAAACCAAACCATTTTGCCGTGCGTGTCTAAAATTAAAATCAGCTTCAAACAAGCGTATTTCCCACGTACATGACACTAACAGTTCAGTTCCCATAGACGGTGCCAACGTACAAGTAAACTCTGAGTCCAGTGACGATGAGTATGCATACATTATTTCCACTTCGAGTCCAGTAATAAGTGCAGTAGGTAACAGATCGCCAACTACGAGCTTGACAGTGAATAACACAGACACTACGGTCTTGATAGACGCAGGCTTTCTGTAAACATTCTAGATGAAAGTACATATGCGAACATTTGGAAAACCGCGTCTACATAGAAAGACTAAGCCAAACTTATACACATATGGCAGTAACATACCATTACAAGTATTAGGTCATTGCACCCTCACTGTGCAAACGGCAAACCAAATTCAGTGTCATCAATTTCATGTAGTACGTGGTACAAATGGATCGTTGCTTGGATTCAATACCGCTTAGGAATTAGGTCTCGTTAAGGTGTTGAACAATATTTCCGGAGTCAAAGCAAATCCAAAACTGTATGAGGGCATTGGTAAACTAAAAAACACAACAGTTAAGTTACACATTGACCAGACAGTTAAACTGGTAGCGCAGAAACACAGACGTGTATCATTTCACCTATGGACTAGGGTCGAAACAGAAATAAATAAACTATTAGAACAAGACATTATCGAGAAAGTTGATGGGGTACCTACACCGTGGGTCTCTCCCAGTGTTACCCCACCAAAGAAAGATTCGAATGCCATTAGGATTTGCGTAGATATGCGGGCCACTAATAAAGCTATTTTGCGAGAATGTCACAATACACCTACATTATCTGAACTCATTACTGATCTAAACGGTGCAAAGGTCTTCAGTAAACTTGATTTGCGATCTGAATATCACCAGTTAGAACTAGAACCTTGGTATTTCATCAGCATCCAATGTATTCCAGGAGACAATTCGAAATGTCATACAAGACATACCTAACACAAAAAGCATTTCTGATGACATTATAATATTTGGTGAAACAAAACAAGAGCATGATGTAGCGTTAGAGGCAACTCTTCAAAGACTGTACGATTACGGACTTACACTAAATAAGAACAAATACGAATATAACAAGAGCTCTATTGATTTTTGGGCCTTGTGTTCAGCGAAAATGGTGTTGCTCCCGATCCCAGGAAGGTTTTAACAATTCGCAATGCTAAACGACCAAACAATGTATCAGAGGTGAAAAGCTTACTAGGAATGCTTAATTACAGCATGCAGTTCATTCATGATTATGCGACCATATCAGAACCGCTTCGGCGTCTTACTAAGCAAAGCGAACCGTGGATATGGACGGACAAACAAGAAACTGCATTTCAGCACTTGAAGGAACAATTAACAGATAGAACAGTCATGGCATATTTCGACCCGAATAAGACAATTGAAATTGTAGTAGATACCAATCCAGTCGGTCTAGGCGGAATGTTAGTACAGGAACATGGTGTTATAGCATACGCGAGCAGAGCATTATCTGATGTAGAAGCCCATTATAGTCAAACCGAACGAGAAGCACTTGCAGTTCTATGGGCGTGTGAACACTTGACATGTATGTGAATGGTGCGAAACACTTTGTAGTTGTGACAGATCACAAACCATTTGAGAAAATTTAGATGGAACAGAAACCACCTTTATGCATTGAATGCTGGGGTCTACGGCTTCTTCCCTATAAATTCACAATTACCTACCGACCAGGAGACAAAAATCCAGCTGCCTACCTGTTGAGACATCCTTCTGATACAGACAATATGGATGCATCACGTGGACAACAGTTAGCAGAACAGTATGTTAACTTCCTAGCAGAAACTTCAGTACCCAATGCCATGAGATGAGCAGACATCAAAGCTGCCACAGAGCGTGACAGAACACTTCAGAAAGTAATAGAATTGGTACGTACGGGTCGATGGTTTGAGTTGAAATGCTTACATTGCCCAGACATTAATTATGATGAACTACATGAATTTAAGAACATACGCGATGAGCTTACATGTAGTGCAAAGAATTTATTATTACGGGATCATGTTATCGTTATACCTGATGAGTTACGAGACGAGGCAGTGTCGTTGGCACATGAAGGGTACCAAGGCATGAATCGTACAAAAGCATACATACGGTCAAAATTATGATTTCCAGGTATGAACAATAAAGTCGAGAAAGTCGTAAAGAATTGCATGCCTTGTCAAGCTACTACCTACTCAAATACAAGTAAGCTTGAACCGCTTCATATGTCAGCGATGCCTAATGGTTCATGGTAACGTTTGAGTGCAGATTTTTGCGGTCCTCTACCTACTGGAGATTACTTGTTCGTTATCATTGATGAATACTCTCGTTATCCCATTGTGGAAATAGTGAAATTCCACAAGTGCTAACACGGTCATCCCCGTACTTGACAAGGTGTTATCTCAATATGGTATTACTGATGTTATAAAGACAGATAATGGTAGTCCATTTAACTTGCATGCATTTGCCCAGTATGCAAAGCATATCGGATTTGAACATCACCGAATTACACCACGGTGACCAAGAGCGAATGCATTTAATTGAGTAATTTAATAAACTGCTAATGAAGTCCATTCGTGCTTCCCACATAGAGCAAAAGAACTGGAAACAACACATGAATAGTTTTCTGCGACAGTATCGTGCTACACCACAGTCAGCAACAGGGTTCACGCCATTTCGGTTATTATTCGCGAGAGAACCACAAACGTGCATATATCAGCAGGTGAGTGGACCTCCCGAATGAGAAATTCACTCGCGCACATAGGTCAAATACAATTCATCTAAACAGAAAATGAAACAGTATGCCGATAAGCGAAATCATGCGAATCCATGTGACTACAGATTGGTGATAGTGTGCTGGTTAAGCCAGACTTTAAGCGAAACAATCTTTCCGCGCCATTCAATCCTACACCTTACCCAGTATGTGAGCAAAAAGGAGCTATGATCACAGCATCTTCGGGCAGTCATAGGATTACGCGAAACACGTCCTTTTTTTAGGAAGATTCCTACACAAAGTACAAGCTTCCCATTTGAGGAAGGGGAGGATACTGATGACCCGGTCATTATGGTGCCAATGTCACCAGGACATCATTACGTTATGGGGTTCCTGCGTTACATTGGCAGCAAATGACATCCAAGGGCAAACTGAGTTGGTAGAACCATCCAGGGTACCAACTGCCCCGGATATCCCTTCAGACGGGTGTTCACAGGAGCCTGTTAGAATCAGACATGGATCGGAGCAGTCAGCTTATAGACCTCTTCGAGAAAGACGTGTGCCAGCATATCTCAAAGACTATGAGTATTACTGACGGACATAAACTTTTCATACATCAACATCATAAACACTCTAAGCACTGTTTATTAATATTCATTCATAATCGAAGTTATTGCCTTGTATCACCTCGTAACTATATAGAAAGTAATTAGTTATCCATTAGACAAAGAATCATACTAAGGTGGGGAGGGGTTGTAGTGTCTGCGATATACACCATATAGATATCTATGGGTAGAAAGGATTGGACAGTGATGCCAGATAGCTTGTGAAAATAAAGTTGATAATTAAATGTTGATATCCGCCTGATGCGTGTTTACTAGAAGACCTGAGGCCATCATACAAAGTATCAAAAACACACACACTTATCATATGGTCCAGTGAGAAGGTGAAGCCCCGCGGCGTAATGAAAATTCACAGTGGTTTCATTTCCATGGAATATATTACTATGTGGAACAATGCCTGTTGATCTCGCAACACATACCATTCATAAAAACAGAAACATCCCTATGCCTTTTCATTGATGTTGTCCATCTACTCCAAAAGACTGGCACGGATCGACGGAGAGAGAGAGAGAGAGAGAGAGAGAGAGAGAGAGAGAGGGAGGGAGGGAGGGAGGGAGGGAGGGAGGGGGAGGAATCGGGTATGAAACTGGTGCCTTGACGTTTTTGACCTGACAAAAAGGCATATTATTTTTTCTCAGCCGAAGGGAAAGGCATACGCCAATTGCTAACAAACTCACATTAGCAGAACTTGAGTTATCTTGTGGAAATTTTTTCTAAGCGAGTCATTTGCATTTGCCAGTTTGACCACACGAATGACAGAAAATCCATAAACAACTTGTTGTTGAAATGTCCTAACGGGTTGAACATCAATGCTCTTTATCCCTGTGTACATTACCATTCCGTGTACTGTTCACACCAAGATTGGTAGCCTTCTTTCTCGAGTCTTAGCATTACTAGAGGTATCCATTTCTAGCTAAGCTCCGCCCATTTTGTACGCGTGTTTGGTCCAGTTTTAGCACCTTGAACTATGAATTCTCAGAATCTCAAGTTTATAAAATTGTAAAATTCGCCAAAAACATGCAATTCAAACGGTTAGTGATGGGCCTTTCATGTCTAACCTACGTCATTTGCTTGTGACGTCAGCTAATAAGTTACTTATTTTGATGATGACGTTAGATACATGAGAGACTGTTCGGATCCATATATATATATATATATATATATATATATATATATATATATATATATATATATATATATATATATATATATATATATATATATATATATATATATATATATATATATATATATATATGTATATATATATATATATATATATATATATATATATATATATATATATATATATATATATATATATATTCAGACCATTTTGCGGTCTGTTATAGGAAGGCTATTAGGTGCATTCAAGGGAATAAACAGTATTTTTACTCTGCAGGTTGTTGTGAAAAGGGCATACATGCGTGTGCGTGTTAATGAGATTGGGTGATTGGGGTTTGTCTAGATGTATATGTATATGCTGGTCTGGAGAAGACCTCCCCCGAAGACCAGCCACTGGAATGACTGGCTCGGTTATCTAGCCAGTCATTCAAGTGGCAAATCCTCGAACACAGTCCTCTCCAGACCCGCTAAAGGGCATTCCCTTAAGACAACTACAGAGGCCGCCTATGGCCAACTTCGCCATGAAAGGGTCAATATATATATATATATATATATATATATATATATATATATATATATATATATATATATATATATATATATATATATATATATATATATATATATATATATATATATATATATATACCTCGAGACCAATCAGACTGGGGTGCGTTGCTGCCATAGGGATGATGATAATTTTGGCGACAATAGTGCAACGATGATGCCAGCGAAGGAGTAGCAGTAGCAGCAGCAGTAGTAGTAGTAGTAGTAGTAGTAGTAGTAGTAGTAGTAGTAGTAGTAGTAGTAGTAGTAGCTGCAGCAGCAGCAGCAGCAGCAGCAGCAGCAGCAGCTTGGAAGAAATATTTTGCAACTTTCCTTAAAGAAGTGGCATGTCAGTATATAATGGTATTCGTCCCCTATGTCACTTTGCGTACATAATTGACATTTTCCTTCCTCCCGCGGAATGTGGTGCTGAGCTGAGTGTTAAATTACAGCCTAAACCTGTGCTGAATGGGATCCGCCTAAAGGAGTTCATGTTGAGTATATGAACAGCTCTCTAAGTTTCTCTTTACCTCAAATGCACCATCAATATCAACTTGGATTAAGTTTTAAAAAAGCCCATTATGTTTATATTCATAGGATATCCTTTAGGTTTTATTGTTACTTATCTTATTTATAAGATTTTCACCTGTTGAATACGTACGTTTTAATCCAACCAATTTCACAGGTGGTCTGCCATAAGTGTGACGACGATTGATATCATATGATAGCGGGATCATACATAGCAATCGTATTTCCATAAAAACACGTTAGCTTATGCCATCTGCAACATGTTTAGACTCAAAATTCGCTACAATATAAGTAGACAGATTATCATCCAGTCTTGCTCGTTTTCTTGTCAATTTCATGAAATGAATTACTTCATGTCAATTATAAAAGCGTAGGGGATATTCGTAATCGAGATTTACACTTATGCAATTTGATAACACTTAAAATAAGATAATTGTAATTGTTAATATGATTATGTTATAATCAGTATAGATTTCATCATTTATAAATTGTATGGAGTCTATGTTGAGTGAGTGTGAGTTGATAACGAACAGTACGCATTTTTACAGAGAATATTTGCTTCAAATTAAACGTCTTTTGTGTGTTTTACCTAACAAATCTTTCGAGGAAGTTATCATCCAGAAATTCCAGTTCTAGAGGAGATATAGTGGATATAGTGACACAATACTTAAATAGTTTGATGGATTGAGTAATTCAACGTGAAGTGGAAATATATTCCTACATTTCCGTGAGCTCCGTGAGTACTGTTCACTAGTAAACCTAATAGTCTATTCAGCTCAGCTAACCGCCAGTCAACAATAGAGGCAATAGAATCGTCTGATTAGTTCTCTTGTTAGTTTTGTGCCTACTTTCGTGCCTACTTTCGTGCCTACTTCCAGGGTTTACGAGCTTTACTGAACCAGTGCACTATTCACCAGAATGCTGTCTGACGGCCCACCCTATATTCAGGCCGGCACACTAGAGGACCAGCAGCTCAAAAGAAAACCGTTGAACTCACCGGAGGGTCCCATTATGCCATTGTAACCATCAATAAATTCACTAATAAATTCGGCAGATTCGACAGAAGGATATAATGAGAATAATGGGACAAGAGAGCTAAGCCAAGTGCTAAGCGACGCCAACAACGTACTAAATGTAACCACGCCTAACTCGCGCACGCACGCACGCACGCACGCACATATATATATATAACACCTACAACATCAATCACATGCTCTGGACCAATAACATCTGTTCAGCATTCCAATACGAGATCAAGGATGCACGTAATGGCCCAGGATAGAGGGGACGGGAGCCAGGCATGCCCATCAGGTATACTAAACACTAACCGAATGATGTCATATATGATCACACAGAATGTCCGGACCTCACACGCTGCACATCATTTTAATGTTTCGACACCGATACAAGCACCTGAGTGGCAATACTGCATAAGCCCATTCAACGCTACAGCCCAGATTACCCGAGCCTCCCAAGTTACAATACTCCTACAAAGTATCAGCGATTTACCCATCCAATAGAGTCTGCTGTGATAGGAGATGCCGGTATACTATGTAATATTACACACACGCCTCCCCCCCCCCTCCCCTGTGGTACACCGATCCTACAAACCAGACATTACTCAATGTCTAAAGCCGGCGGGCGGCCAATTAGCCGAATTTATCGGCCGATTGTCCATTCGGCCGGCAGAATCGGTAGTGTCGGTAAATGTGCCGCACTTGCCCGGCCGATATAAAAATAATCGGCCGAATAAATCGGTCAAAAAAAATCCTTGGCAATGTCAAGGATTTGCCGGGCGATTATTTGCCTGCCGGCAGAATCGGTAAGTGGGTACTTAACTTTAAAACAGCTTGCGAACGCCTTTGCGAGCAAGCAACTAAAGCCATTTTCAAACTAAGGCAATTTAACATTAGGACCAACATATTTACGAGACTTGTTCTCTTCAAGCGATTGATTTCCCCTATTTTAATGTACGGATGCGAAGTTTGGGGCTTATATTTTCTTAAAGGTCTTAGGACTCATGGCTTTAAAACAATCTGTGACAATTTACGAACAGAAAGGGTTGTTATGAAATTTTGTAAATACATACTTGGTGTTCGTAGAAATGCAACCAATGATGCAGTCCGCGGCGAATTGGGTCATCATACGCTTCTTATATCCTGTTTGGCAATGAAATATTGGCAAAGGCTGCGTGCACTAGATGATACTTCCATAGTCCGCAAAGCCTATTGTGAATCCTATTCTAATATATCGAGTAATTGTAGTTGGCCTTTCTTCATCAGCGAACTGTGTACCTATTTTGGTTTCGACTACACGTGGGATAACCTTCTAAACATAAATGCTAAATTACGCACTTATGGATTGTTTAAGTTTAACTTTGCGATGGAAAATTATCTGATTAATTCTCGAAATCTCTTAATACGTAAGGATTTCACGAAACTTTAGAGTTAGTGCACACAGCCTGGCGATTGAACTCGGAAGACACCAAAAGGTACCACTTGAGCGCAGGATATGCAAGATGTGCGTATCAGAGTGTATTGAAGACGAGAAGCACTTTATCTTGCATTGTTCTGCTTATGATTATGAAAGACAGAACCATTTCAATGACTCGGCTCCTTTTGCGACTTCCCATCATTAATTGATTATGAGAAGTTCGTGTTCCTCATGTCCTGCAATAACGGCGATACAGAAATCTCTGAACTGGTTTTACCCTTTGTCCATGCATGTGTGCTAAGACAACATTCTACAACTATTGATCCCATGCATTCGGATAGGCCTCTGTGACCATAACTTAATACATTGTATCTCTCCACCTATCCTGCTATTTTGTAGATATGCTGACTGTTATATTGTGTATATATTGTTAATGCATGTGTATTTTATGTTTTTTATTGTCTATATTGTAAGTGCTGTATGCAGACACCATACTGTATGTTTTTTACGCAATAAATTGAATTGAATTGGTAAGTGGGAACACGGGACAGAGACAATCGGGCGAATATTCTAGCGAGGTCGCCGTGACACTTGTTCCTGGGCAATGCTAATAACACGTGGCCAGTTAAACCAGAAATAACCGGCCGACAAAATCAGGTAATGCGCACGGGGATGCGGTAGGTGAGCCAACACGTGCCTGCCGGCGAAAATGCGCAGTCACTGCCCGATTTATCGGTCAGATAAATTTTAATCGGCCTGTAAGAAAAATTCGGCTAATGGGCCGCCGGCTAAGGCAACTAGAACTATTAACATTTAAAGGAAATACTATAATAGACACACAGGTGGAAATGTGTGACGCCATACACTGTCTGAAAGCAATAGAGGCGTACGTAGAAACATTTGCAGCTGTAACCGAACGCATGGAAAACCGCATCACTATTGTAGAAAAACAATCAAATATGCATGGCGTTAAATTAAATCAGCAATCTGACTATCTTGATGCACTGCGGGTAGAAGTGTCACAATTACGAGAAGACAATCTTAAAATAAATAATGTGCTGGCAGAAACCTCTTGTAGTAGTTTAAATGGCTTAAAACTGTCCAAACAATCCTACAAAACATCGGAATGGGACATATATGGAGTAACCAAACATCACTGTCAAAGTACTGCCAAAAATCATAAAACAGACCCTAATCGACCAATTTATTCAAGCTTTGAACTCGAGCCATACCTCACAAAACGTAACGATTTGAACAGGATAACGCTAACCCGATTTCGTACACGTAATCACAGACTGCCGGTAGAAAAGGGTGGGTGGGAGGGAATACCTAGAGAATTATTATGCGCACTTTGTGACAAACAAGATATCGGAGATGAATATCACTACCTGTTTCTTTGCGACCACTTCAAACAAGATCGAATTAGTATACTACCAAAATATTACACATACTGACCAAAACTACTACAAATTCCACTAACTGCTTTCTAGCCATAACCTCAACCTACTTATTAAATTATGCAGATTTATCAGGAGAATAATGAAACAGCTAAAATAACAACAAAAAGAACCGTACCCTCCCACAACCACAATAACCCACCACTACCGCTACTGCTACCGCCCTACCGCTGACACTACCGCTACCCTGCCCCTACCACTACTACTACTACTACTACTACTACTACTACTACTACTACTACTTCTACTACTACTACTACTAACTACCACTACTACTACTACTACTACTACTACTACTACTACTACTACTACTGCTGCTGCTGCTGCTGCTGCTGCTGCTACTGCCGGTGCAGCTACTACTACTACTACTACCACTACTACTACTACTACTACTACTACTCTACTACTACTACTACTACTACTACTACTACTACTACTGGATATGACGACATAACAAATTACGTCTCTAGTTACTGCCGCCGCAATCAAAATTGACGTACGGCTCTGTCATGGAAAATCGAAAGGTCCGTCACGAGCGCTTCGCGTGTCTCTGATAAATTTACTAGTTAGTAAACATTCTGTTGAGAGTTTTGGGCTGGTCTGCATGTGGACTGTTGCTGCCATAGGCGGCAAAAGTCCACAGTCGGGTTAGCTTCAAAGTTTTCAAGAGGTTTCCTGTTTAATTACTCTGAAATATAGAATTGGGGAATTTGGATTTCAAAGTTATTATTATTATTATTATTATTATTATTATTATTATTATTATTATTATTATTATTATTATTATTGTGATGACGATGTTAGTTCACACTTGCAATGTTTAATATGTATTATGTAAATTGTGTCCCATATGTCACGATGGGACCTGCGGATAAGAAATAAAACTTGAAACTTGATTGTTTAAAAAAAGATTATGTTAGGGATTACTATACGACATGCAGTACCGCATCCGCGTGATCCAGACGGATCACAATGCATTGTATATGTGTGTTGCGAACACCGCCTCGGAGGACATTCGGTGGTTGGCCATTTTGCTTGACGCAATTTAACGAAATACGTGGTGTAGGTAGTCATCGTCTCACGTTGTGCATAGTTCTATGCAGGCCCTATACAACGGCATGGCTGGCCGTGGGGATAAAGATTATTAGTGTATCATGAACGTTAAAATTTAATATAGTAAAGGATATCCACATAACATTCATCATTCAGAAACGTAGATAAGTATGGACATCATCTCAGTCTCTAGGCCCATCAACAGCTAGTCAGTCATCAGAACATTTGCAGTTCATGCTTTTCTGGTCAAAACAATGTTAGGCCAGTTAGAAAACTATTATCCAATCACAATATAAACTTTTATATAGAAATCACCCCATGGCGTTGAGTGATCATAATCATCAACTGCATGTGCAGCTCTTGCTCATCATCAGCGGTAGCCAGGTCTCCATGCTCCTGGGCAATGTAGCTGTGGGCCAGATCTCCCTCCAGCTTCTGGCGGCTCGTGGCCACTTATATGCAGCCTTTCAGATCTGCCTGCATAAGTAAATAAATTTCGGTCGAAGTTATATTATTTGTGTCGCGCGTTCGTCTGGGTGCACATATCGTCTTCGTCATCGGGACCATTTCATTTTCAAGCGACAAAGAAATGAGTGATTCCATCGAGTATCTATAACAACTATACTGCATTCAGGTCGTATATTATTGGTTTATTGTATTTCAATGCCATATTATTTGTTATAGTTATTAACCTGACAGCAGTGATACTTTTATTTCAAACAGGTCAAACATCTACCAAGAAACTCAAATGAATAAGCGCTGCCAGACAAAGGGTGGAACAAATAAAATTAATCTATTTAATTTTCAGCATTTATTTTCAGGTTAAATTTCTCTTGCAGGTACTAATTTTGAAAACTGTTTTTCTTCGGTAAATCTGTTGATTAAACCAGTTAAAGACATTAATCATATTCGCGTCGATACACGGGATAACGGATAACGGGGTTAAAATAGGAAACCGCGCTTAGATATTTATATCGCGTCGTGGCACACGCGTAACCAAACCTCGGCTGACACGCCGTCAAATATATTTTCAATCAGGTCATCGACAGGACAAGTTTAACGCGTTCACTACCGTACGCAGAGATTTTGACCAACGAAATTTTTTCTCGTTCAAATATAATTAGATTTTTCTGAGTCATTAATTTCTCTCAGAAATAAGACGGCAGTTCTCTGGTAAAATTTTCATTGACTTGTATTGGTATTTATGTAGTCTTCCGTGATAGTACGAGTGTCTCAACAAACGAATCTGTTTTACAATTCACGTTTATCGCGCTACTACGATTGCATAGTAGGGTGAAAATCTGAGAAAAGTCAATTTTGAAAATGTAAAAATTCAAAATAATTTATTTCGGCATACAATTTTTATTTTGCTACGCGGTACATAATAGGAAAATGATTTATAGAGAGGTCACAAGCAAAGCGTCTTAGTAAATGATCTATTGATCTTTCAGGGCCAAATCGGGGTCTAAAGTCGTCACTTAAGTTACCAACAGTCTGATAATTATCCTATACACAGGATGCTGTCTAGATAAATATTACTACAGCAGTTTTACAGTATGGACCAGCGTTGCAAAATAAGAAGGCAAAATATGTCGTAAGACTTTAATTTTGTTAATTGAAATGAATTTTTAGTTAAAGGAAATAAAATACAAAAATTATTCATCATATAATACTATGCCTCTCCATAACCATAGGCAATAGGAGCAAGGGAGTTCTCTTATCTTGAATAGCGAGTTTAGGCGAAAACTCGCGTACCTACTCTAGGGTAGATGAGCATGTGATCAGTTACCATCGGGTAAATAACCACGTGTTTAATTTACATTGATTTCAATGCAAACACGTGACTACTCGATTTAGCCTTGCTGATAGGTGGGTAGCCTCGAGTAGGTACTAGATTACGTACTCCAGCCGTGTAGGCGCTAGTAGGGGCGTAAACTCGGCAGATCTCGCAAGAACACGAATGACCTTACGAACTCGCCATTCCGATTACTCCCTCTTCACACCAACAAATACTTTATAGCGAACGAAGTGAGCGTATATAGATAACATGTACGTGGTGTAATGAGGAAAAAATCAACAGAAAATGAGACAGGGAACCAGGCTAAAATACATATACCATGCGACTGAGAAAACTTCGTTTCCGGTCGCGAGCTTTTTTTGGGTTTCCGGTTTTGGCGTATGATGTAGCTTTTGTGGTTTCTTCATGGGGCCCCTGTTGCGGATATGATTCGTCATTATGCGTATGTTCCCCTAGTTATTTTAGGGCAACCTACTGCGCATTTAAAATGTCCAAAGTTTGTGTGATATTGCTATCACGAAATAGCGTACATTTACTTTAGAATGTAAAGCGATTAAATAGTCTGACGCAGACCAGATAAAAGCTTTATTTATTCCTATTTATGGGTCTTGTAAATGCAATATGAGGTTTGGTTGACTATCTAGTATTATTTTTAACACTTATGGCCGTGGCAACTCGTTGTTGTCAATGTGGTATGTATTTAGCGCCGATAGCAAGACATTTAAGGCCGGGTACCACGCGATTCGCACCCGGATGGATTGTACATTCATGTATTTACTCGCAGACATGCATTAAAGGGGAACACAAGAAGGCTCACCATTGTTTGCATAAAACACGCAGTTCTATCGAAGAGCACATATTTAAGCTACCGCGTAAAACTTTCTTGCGACATTTATATATAAATCCGATTAAAATGGTGTTAAATCCCGCTATGTTACTATACATTTCTGCGAGCTAATTAAGCCTATGCCGTCATAGGTTGAATCCCATCCGACAAGAACCATGATAACGGCACTCTGAAAACAGGAGTGCACGCATGCATTTGGATGGTGATATCTCTTATCACACTATCGCAAATGTATGGAATATATTTGTTATTTTCATACATTAGTTGCCGAACCTGAAGATGGACATTTTCTATGAAGATACATGCTAATTGCATGGATATTACAATATCTCAGGAATTTCTTAGGATAGTATGAAAACATAGGTACCTAAAGATGGACTGGATGTATGTAATAACTATTTAAACTCTCATCTTAATAGATTAAACTTTAATAACATTATCTGCCATAGCGCCAGTGAGAGGTGCTGATTAAAAAATTGCAATTATATTGAAATGCCTATACTATTGCGTCATTCATTTATCTCAAGATCAAAACTTGATGTCAAAATCGGCACCATCAGAGAATTCAGACAAAGACTGTTAGTATGTATTCGTCAACATTTCCGCAAATGTAGTTTATATATTCCTAACACCGTTGAAGAAAAACCCCTTATAAAACGCAATTCGCAATTTATAAAATTGCGATAGTGTTGGATGACAACGAGAAAAACGTTCAACTTATGACGTCATAAGCCTCATCCGGGAATAGAAATTTAACTAATGTATCACATATTTAAATATCGGAGATATATATTTCTAATTTGTGCACAGAGCTTACAATTATATTTTTGAAAACGTTACGGTATGTAGATTCATTTAATACAAAGTAGTACAGAGGGTCTGGTGTTTCCCTTTAATTCCCGTTTTTGTCTGGATAAACACGATCTAAAAATTCTAGCGGACGACATTTAATTATGACGTCATAGTTACTTAGTTGTATTTCCCCAAACAGCAAGGAGCACCGCGATACATCGGTACAAAGTGTATAACGTCATTGGACTGGCGCCACTATTTAATGGTGTAGGCCCCGGTAAAAGATGCAATAATGCTGGCGGATATCACTGACAATGGGCAGACGCATTGTGGTGAATATCGTGGACTGGATTTACCAGAATGCCCTCCAACCTAGATTAAAAATTAGCTTCAAATTGTACTATACATGGGCATACGTATTTAGGCCATTTCGACCCTGTACAAATTCGTCATATTTATTTAAGCAATAAATGGTGTCTACGTTCGCTTATAGGCAACGCCTATTTTCATATTAAAATAAATAATAATAGCGAACGAACGAAGTGAGCGTTATATAGATAACATGTACGTACGTGCAATGAGGAAAATCAACAGACAATGAGACAGGGAACCAGGCTAAAATACATATACCATACGACTGAGAAAGCTTCGTCGAGCTTTTTTTCGGTTCTGGTTTCGGTTTATGATATAGCTTTTGTGGTTTCTTATTACATAATATGAAGTAGCCCAGATAAAAGCTATATTTATTCCTATTTATGTATATGCAATAGCAAGCGTGCGTTATCGTTCACGGTCTAGTATTATTTTTCACACCCAGACACCCACCTATGGCTGTGGAAAGTCGTGGTTATCGATGCCGTATGTCATTAGCGCTGATAGCAGGAAATTTAAGGCGGGGTACCACGCTATTCGCACCCGGATGGAATGTGCATTCGTGTATTTACTAGCAGACATGTATTAATTCCCGTTTTTTGTAGCTTATGTCTCGATAAACGCGATTTAAAAATTTTAGCGGACGATATTTCGTTATGACGTCATAGTTATGTAGCGACCCTGGATCAGCCGAACAGGCACGGCCTTAAACCTGAGCACTAACAGTGGATAGCAGCTCTGCAATAACCAGGCCACCCGTAGCTTGAAGCCAAGCTATGGTGCCCTCAACGTCTAGTATTGGTTATATCCAACCACTCGTAGGTTGAAGCCAAGCCAGGGTGCCCTCAATGTCTAGTACGTTATATCCAGCCACCCGTAGCTTGAAGCCAAGCTATAGTGCCCTCTATGTCTAGTATGTTATATCCAGTCCGAATTCTGGTATCACTATCCCAGTTGCCTCGTTGTGTTCATTACAACTGAGTAAGTCTGCACCTGAATTGTCTGGTTCTACTGGTAAAGAGGGATAACAGCAGTGGAAGAAGTAGTAAATGTGATGAATGCGTTCTGAGAAGAGACTGGGTACTATATGCGTGTAGAGATGAAAAAGATTGGCAGTCACACACCACGCGCGCGCGCACACACACACACACACACACACACACACACACACACACGCACGCACGCACGCACGCGCGCACACACGCACGCGCACACAGCCAATGAAAAGACAGAACAGAAGAACTTGCAGCAGAAGAAGAGATAAACGAAGAAAAACTTCACGCACTCAGAACATACACACGTTCGGGGATGATGTCATTGGGAAAGCAGAAGGTGAGAGATGGCATTGTTGGCATGAATGGCTACAAGATGCGTGCAAATGGGTAGATGAATGAAAGTAGAGTTTAATGAATGAAAGAAAGAATGAATGAATGAATGAATGAATGAATGAATGAATGAATGAATGAATGAATTAATGTGGAAGCAGAAGTACGAGACGTAGCATGTGATTATGGAATGCGTGCGTGTTGGAATGTATGGCGGCTTGGATGCAGATAACCACGGCCTCCGGGCCGAAATGGTTAACTGATGACAGCAGGGGAGTTAGAAGTAGATCCGTGAATGCTTGTCGGATTCCAGGGTGTGTAGGAATGAATGAGGGAATGAAATAATATGAATGAATGAATGAATGAATTAATTAATTAATTAATTAATTAATTAATTAATTAATTAATTAATTAATTAATTAATTAATTAATTAATTAATTAATTAATTAATGGATGAGTAATAACTACGTGACATCCACAGCCTCCACGCCGAAAGGGTTAACAAGGTAATGTGACACTATGCCATCGGCAGGCTACTATCCTTCCAGGATGGGATCGGGACAAACTAGAGGACACTCCGATGGTCAATGTCCCGGAGTTTACTACAGGTATGTAACAACACTTGGGTAAAATAAATATGTGGTTTATTTTGTACAATTATTTCTTCTATTCCGTATTCTGGAACTTTATAACACTAGCGAACAATAGCCGATATGACTTTATGTACGCTATCAAGCGTTGAAAATCCGTGATTGACAGGGATAAATAAATAAATAAATAAATAAATATAGGAAACAGCAATGATCTGCTCCAGATAGTTTGAGAAATATCAACCCGTACAATCTTGCGTGGAAATAACTAACAAAGACCAAAGATTCAATTTGTAGTGGCCAGGGTTTGACAGCTGTCAAAAGTTGACGTATTGACGTTTGAGTAGCCGACAAACGTTACCGAAACTCCAATGTAAACAAACCAGGCGGTTCCCTTTACAATAGTTCCTGCTTCGTGAGCGAACCAGGCTACAAGTAATACATACATAGTAGAAACCACTCTCACGCTGGCCTGCATTCACAGTGAGGATACGAGAGTAGCTATCAGTGAAACCAGAGACGGTCGGTCCCACGCCCATAGCATCTGATCCCATAAATCAAGTAAAGCTACACACATTGAATCCCGCAAGCTCCACGACAACTAGTTACTAGCCATAACTCATAGATATCTACATACCTTAGATTGCATGTTTTATTAAAAGAACAGTGCACAACAAGTTAACGATAATAATGAATACTTTCACTAATCAATAACCAGATGTAACAATAACATTTTCAAATCGCTTGGAAGAACAATGCTCATTGATACTGGTACACGGATCTATATCTATCGAATCTATTGACCGTGCACATACCGTGGTCATACTCTAGCTGACATTCTGAGGCAAAATTTCTACATTTAATCACTATATCACATTTTGAATCACTATATCACATTTTGATTTATTGTAAATCCTCTGTTTCGGAATTGCTAATATCGTTATATAATATCAGCATGCTATATTTTATTGTTGTTTAGTAATGGCAGTCACACTCTTCACTATCCACTTTGCCAAATAGATACGTTCTCTCTTTCAAGTAATGTGTTAATTATCCTGAGATACTTCAATTAAATCTTAACACTTTTAACCCCAAAGACCAAACATCAAATACCTTTTGTGATTTATTAATAATAATTACGTTGAATATTTTGAAAGTAAGTCAACTGGAGGGCTTTTGTTGCCTATGACAGCAACATGTTTTTGCGAAATTAGTTCCAAGATATCCAACGGCTTACCTGTATAGCTATTTTGAAATTGAGAATCTGGGATTCAGGGTTTAAGGGGTGTATCTGGTCCTGGATGAAATATAGGACAATCAAGGAAGTCCCGAAAAGTAATCCAATACTTCCACTATGCAGGCTTCAACATGATTCTCAACTTTAATTACTAAATGACTATTTTGTCTATGCATGAATGGATTTATTTTTATAAATTACAAGCTTTTCACATTTCTCTGTTAGTTGTAGAATCCCAGCTGCACGATGCAAATTTAAAGATGCTGTGTTACCATAGATTATGTTAGTATGCGGAATAATGCCGGATTGACTTGCGATACCAAACATTTCTGAAAGTAGAAATTTCCCTAAACCTTTCCGTTGATGTTCTTCATCAACTCCTAGAAACCCAACACTGCCATACGGATAGAGTCCAGCATGAGCAGCCAGGCCACCATGGCAATCAAACACACCTAACGTAGGGAAGCATGATAATACAGTTCCTAAATATTCATATGGATTTTCAAATAAGTGTGAATGCGGCCAGTGTTTCACTATATATGGCAGCTGTTGCTGACCTAGAGGCTTTGTTGTATAGCCTTCCATCAATGCATACCTGAAATAAAATACAGTATACTTATAAATGCTGGTGGTGGTGGTACATTTTGTGCTGATTCTTATTGTTTTGTTGGTGTTTTACTGGTGGTGGTGGTGATGATGCTGGTGAGGTGGGTGGGGTGGCAGGGGCCTGGGACAGCGCCGGAAGTGAAGGTGGTGGTGGAGGCGTTGGATGTCCTGGTGGTGGCAGTGGTGGTAAGGCTCTACCTTAAAGTATTTCTGACCCTAAGCTTTGACATAAAGTATTTCGCATGGTGCCTATAAAGTAATATTCAGCATGATATTTACCGTAAGGTCGCATATACCGTACACTATTTCTCAGCGTAATACCGACCCTGACGCACATCTATCACAGTGGCCAAAGTTCACCAAACTACATTGGGAACGCAATCACATTCTGCGCAACATCAGCACACGCTTAAAGGATCTGGCCATTAAACAAGCAGATTCCCTAGCAGATGAAATCACGGCCGGACTCGACTGTCATAAATTATTTCAAACAGTCCGAGCCCTGAGAGTTGCTTACAACGGCTAATAAGTACCACACAATGTACATAACTCTGAAGGGCATTTTATCGGGACTGACAAGGAAGAGTTCACTGACCACAATGATGATCTATTGCATCCGTTTTCAGGTGACGCCATGCCATTGCTAACACCAAATGAAAAAGGGGAAGTTGAGAAGGCACTCAAAGCCCTATAAATGGATGTGCATCTGGATCGGATGGTAAGAGCAATGAACCATTCAAATACACAAGTGGCAGTATCTCAAAATCGACCAGGCACCTAATAAATTCAGCCTTTATGCACACTCTTCCTATCGATGCTGTAGGCCAAGGAATCTGCTACCCACGCCCAAGAAGACACCAGGCCGAGAGCCAGTTTGTGGCCCATTCGAAAACAGGTCTCGATACACTCGGGTCAAGAATGAACCCGAGGAGGGCTAAAGATTTTGGCCGAGGAAGAAACTCAGTGGTCAAATGCGAAGAATGGATGATTGCAGCTGCAGGGTGTTTATACTACTAGAGGTACAAAATACAGTACATTATCATCAATATCGAGCCTAAGCTATGGAATGCTATATTTCTCAGTGTGATGGTGAACCGAAGCTTTGACATACAGTAATTCCCATAGTAAAACTAACCTTATGCTGCCACATACGATATTTCTCAGCATTATCCTGATTTCCTGGTCATAAGCTTTAACATGCAGTATCTTTTCAAATGCCCATTGAACATGTCTGATTAAGGAGTTCATTTACGCAAAAATCGGATATTTTAAACCAGAATGGGTGGCCTTTAAACTATCTTCTAATATGCCCATTAAGCATACCTGAACACTAAAACCCATATAGAACACCGATATAATCATAGAACATGACTGCTCAGGCGAAGTAAATTCCCGTCACAACGAAAAGTATAATATTTGACCACAAATAACTCACGTTGTTTCGAACGATGATTCAAAAGGTGATAGAAAAAATCTAGTGGACTAAAAGTTAGACAAATATAAAGTTGATTGGATCAAATCTCTCTGCGCACTCCTGTATATATATATATATATATATATATATATATATATATATATATATATATATATATATATATATATATATATAATACCTATTCATTCGATTATCTCTCATGCCAAAAACATGATTATCATAACATGCAGTCTGAATAAGTCCGTGTGAGTGTGCAGCTTCTACAAGTGCAGGATACAGATCTTCATATATTCCTAGAATAGAAACAAAAACTGACAAATATAAAGCCATTATACCCTACAATGGATTTAATATGAAGTTTCATGATGTTAGAAATCAATGGACAATACTGACCCATAAAGACCCGTGTCAGCCAGTTTATCACGACTTATCAATGAACAACTTGTCATATTAAGACTGGTCACTAAGATATATACAGATTTAGAGCCACTTTACCTTCAAACCAAAACTTTATATAGAAAATAAGTATATATATATATATATATATATATATATATATATATATATATATATATATATATATATATATATATATATATATATATATATATATATATATATATATATTGTCCCCGACTCTCTGCTGATTTATCAAATGTATGCAACGAAATGTATGCCAAGCTAATCAAACGATTTTCAATATTGACAGAAAATAGTGCGGAAAGAGAAGGGGGGTGTTACCAGGAAAATGTTTACCTGCCTTCCACAATACCTTGTCGCATCAATATCACAAAGCAACATGAGTTGAGTCTGACAAGTACTAGTCTGCCAGTCTGATTATTTGAATGTCGCTTTTGATACGAAAATTTTGTCTCTGTAGAATAGATTACGCGTTCAATGGCAGAAATCACGGAGGCGGAGTGGGAGGAGGAGGAGGAGGAGAAGAGAGAGAGAGAGAGAGAGAGAGAGAGAGAGAGAGAGAGAGAGAGAGAGAGAGAGAGAGAGAGAGAGAGAGAGAGTCACATTGTTCATATCATATCAACTCACCATGAAATTCAAGAGGCGGGCTCCATTCAACACAATGTTTAAGCAGGAACTTAACACTCATCTCAGTACCGCATAGCAAATAAACTCGTTGGAAGGTGGGCTACAAAATATAAGGTCGTGCAGATGTGCATGTATGCGCACATAGGTGTACAGTCACGTGTGTATGTGGGCATGTGCACGAGAGGGGAGTGTGTGTGTGGGGGTGCGTGCGTGCGTGCGTGCGTGTGTGTGAGAGAGAGATGACAAGAGGGAGGGGGAGAAGGGGGGCGGGGGAGAAAGGGAGAAAATGAAATAGAGAGTGAGAGGGAGAGGAGAGATGACTAGAGGGAGTCTGGGAGGGAGGGAGGGATGGAAAGAGAGATATAGAGTACATGTTTGTGTACGCCTACACACAGTGAATTTAGCGACTAACATGGCATTATTTCTGGCTTCTGGCTAACGGCTGATGTGCTACTTATTCACCCGTTTAAGCTAATAATTGCCCGGACTCTTTCTCTGAACAAGATCCGGCAATAAGGATGCCATATATCTCTCTAGAGACGTTAAAATACAATTCGATCGATTCATATGATAGACTAAAATCTGGTATGATTGAACAGAGCTGACATTTCGGCGCAAAATGCGCAGTTGGTGATTTAAGTGCTAAACGGGTGTAGAACCAGATTTCGGTAATGCGACTATGCCTAAAGATCATATGTATATTACCGGTTCCCTACCTACCTGCAACAATAGCTGCAACCTACCTTCCCCCCAAAATGTTGCTACCACAAGATTTCTACCCCGAAAATGTGCACTGTTGGATTTATTGAATGTTCAGTATTTTTATCATAGTTTCTACCTATTTGATACATATTTAGTTAGAACATGGTCAAAGAAACCCAACTCCATTCCCCAAATAATTCCATACCTACCTACATTATCTACCTACCGACCTGAATATTTGGGATCATGTAATCGGAAATATATATATTATCTTTTGGCCTATGCGATGACATTACACTTAAGCATCTTGAAATTGACAGTGTACCAAAATGCAGAGTTAACGAAATTAAAAAGCTAAGAGCAAATTGAAAAAAGATAAGTCAGTGTACGAGTGCATGAATAACTCGAAGTGGACGAAAACTCCTCCAAGTATGCAGAACATTCAATTTTTTATATTAAACGGCAAATTGGGAATGTAACAACTATACACGATAGCCTACTTGATTGTGCAATAGGTAACACACAGTTTATCCAACTGATCAACGACTTTAAAATATCCGATTTTGATCCAATAATATCGGATATACCCTATGCCCTACAGCTAAAATAGAAAGAAAAGAACATCATGGTCAACATATTATCAGCACAAATATGGCGACGATAATAGTGGAACCGGTAACAGGAGGGATGAAAGCCAAAGCGATGTCAATGATAATAACAGAAACGAGAATTACATAAAGTGGAACCCACACAAAAAAGAAAACTTTATACAAAATCTACTAGATCCAGTGGTATTAGAGTACATAAGACAACAGTCATAATTACCACAAACGGAAGATGGGACCGCACAGTATATACATACAATCGTGAACTTGATAGAGGATCTATTCAGAAAAGGCAGCAGCAAACGTGTATGCCGGAAAGAGTACAAGAGAAAGAGGAACACAAATAGCAAGCCATGGTGTGGACACGAATGTAAGCATACGAGTAAAACATACCACACAGCTACTATTGACAATGTGTAAAGCAAGCTAGTAGGAAATACAAAATAGCCTTATCAAAACATGCAATTATATTGTCGTTTAGCGTCCTGGTCTATGGACTAATTAAGCTTCTAAAATCAATATATCAGGTAAGTGTTTTAGGATCATCTACAACATGGATCAATCAATAAGATCATTCATCTCTTATAACAGAATGGAATCAGAATATTTCTGGTGCAAGACCGGTGTGTGCCATTGTCCATATTCTTAAACGATCTCAGATAACATCTGAAAGATCATGGGATAACTGGCCTAAGATGACTAAGTAAATTCTCGTTTCAGCACCATGACCTATATCTATACCTAGCTGTCCTTTTATATGCAGATAATAATAATAATAATAATAGTACATTTATAACACTGTTATTCTGGCTGATTAGTCAGAATCACTCCAAAGGACGCTAGGGGTGGGGTATAGTTATTGCATAGACTAGAAATTGGAAAAAAACACCCAAAATTATGATTTTCTCCAAAAGAAAGGTATGCAGACCACCAGAATTGCACATCAGAGAACATAGAATTGATATCAGCGATGTATACCTTTTCCTATTTGTTACCTTAAATTACAATAATTTTCTTGACTGTCGGAAAAGAAACCTACATCAGCGTATAAGAGCAATGTATGGGTTGATAAAGAAAACTAGATGCAGAATGTAAGCTATTCAATATTTTGGTTGTCCCAGTACTGCTTCAGAGAATACAAAACTGCTAGAATGCTGACAAATGGTATTCTATAAAATAGCTTTAAATGAAACGGAGTCCACAAAATGCGATGGTATAGGTGAAACTGGAGCATACCCACTAGAAATCACAATAAAATGTAGCATGCTTAGGTTCTAGATAGACATAGTAAACTCGGGTTATATATAGCAAGCTGTCCTCAACTATACTTACCTGCTCCACATTTCACCACGAGACAGAATCGCTAAATACAAAGTGGATTGAGTGCATAAAACATATACACCTGTGCAAAAGTTAAGCACCACCCTATTTTTACGCACATGCGAGGGTATATTCATGTGCTATGAAGAAAGCAATAGCATAAACATTTATGTACCCATCCATCTTAGTGCAAGAGGTAATAATGCAACTAGAGGAATGCTGATTATGATGGTGGGGAAACACTGTATGTTTTTGTTTGAACTTGAAAACGAGGCCTGAATATGGTTACGTTGACACAACTGACAACTATTGCCCTACAGTTGACACACGTGGCTAGATTGTCATTAATGGTGTCTGAAAACGAAGTTTAACATCTGTGCACGAGTTTGAGACTGTCATTATTAATACCGGGTATATCCACCTTGTGCCTGGATGACGGCCTGGACACGACGTCTCATGCTGGTCACCAACCGACTGATACGCCATTGTGGTATTCGTTGCCATTCAAGATGGAGTGCGTCTGTTAATTCCTGTAGGTTCTGCACAGGAGGATCCCTCCTTCTCACCATGTTTCCCAGAATGTCCCAGATATGCTCAATAGGGTTCATGTCAGGGCTCCTTGCTGGCCATGGTAGGGTTTCGATGGCATTCTGGCGGAGGTATTCATGCACAGCTCTAGCACGATGTGGTCGGGCGTTGTCATCCATGAATATAGGGTGGGTTCCAGGTGTATGATTTACAAAATGAGGGACCACAACTCTATCCAGTATGGAATCTTGATATCTTTGTCCATTTAGTGTTCCAGGTACAGTCAACAGATCCAGCTTACAATCAAATGAGATGCACCCCCATATCATAACGGAACCTCCACCAAATGGAACTTCTTCCACGATGTTACGTTGGTCGTACGCCGTGCGTCTGGACCTCCATACACGAGTTCGACCATCTGTGGCATGAAGCAGGAACCGACTTTCATCGGACCAGTGTACCCGTCTCCAGGATCTCATGTTCCAGTGTCTTCTTTCGTTGCACCACCTCAGACGCTCCTCTTTGTGGTGTGCAGTGAGGAGAGGACGTCTGACAGGTCTCCTAGCTTTCATGCCAGCAGCATACAGTCTCCTTTTGACGGTAGACATTGACACTCTATTGCGCGTTTCCCATTGCTGGCTGAGCACTCTGCTGTTGGTGAATGGAGATCTCCTAACAAGGCGTACTAGGGCTCGATCATCACGGGCAGTAGTCTTCTTCGGTCTTCCAGATCTAGGCCTGTCCTTCACCTCGTTAGTTTGCCCATGTTTTGCAATCAAACGACTGATTACAGTATGGTTAATGTTCAGCTGTCTGCCAATCTCTCTGCATGACATACCAGTGGTATGCATGCCTATGATTTGCCATTTCACACGATCACTTAACCTTCGTCTTGCCATAGCGGTTCACAATCAAGAGCTAATTCTCTCTGTACAAATAAACCACGGTCATGAACACAAAATTCCTAATCTTGTCGCCTAAATCTGTATGTAATGTTCTACACCTCAAACTGGACTTTTACATAACTGAACACGTGTGCTGTTTCCCGCCACGCACGGACATCAAGCGGCGTGAAGTCATGCATGCATGTGCATTTCGTACTTGGAATTATGTCAGCTAACGCGGGGACAAAAAGTATGGCAGCCTAGTTGTACCATCATGTTTCTACGTTCTATTGTTTTTGCTGGTGCTTAACTTTTGCACAGGTGTATATATTAGCATCTACAGTGAACGCAAGCGTCTTTAAAGCAGAAAGCATAAACAAAAGAAATGGTAATGCGACAAATAAAGGAGGGCTTACGAAATGAATTTAAAGACACGTGGAGATATGCAACGTAGGTTAGAATTTCATAAGAAAATAAAGGATGCTATTGTTTAGCATGAATGTAATAAAGAAAATTTGAGCACTATCTGATGACGCCCGTTCAGGTACGGACTATGTGTCACTCTCTCAATTAGGTATTAGCAATAGCTCATCGTCTACATATTGTAGATTGCGTGCTTTATTAAGACAATAATTCGCAACTAGCTAACTATAATAATGAGGTACAGCATTAAGCAGGTACATTTTCGATCCTCTTAAAAGAACAATGCTCATTGATACGGGTACATAGATCTATGTGTATCGAATCTATTGGCAGTAAACAGAGCGTGGTCATAGTCTAGCTGGCTTTCTGAGTACAAACTTCTACATTATATCGCTTTATCGCATTTTAATTTATTGAAAATCCTCCGTCTTGGTATTGCCATCATATAATACCTGCTTGGTATATTCGACTGTTGTTTACTAATTGCAGTAACACGCTTAACTATCCACGTAATTATGTATTAACTCACATATGTGGGTATTGGTTTCATTCATCTATGTGCATCTCTGTGCTAGAATCTTAAATGACCTGTTCGTTGTAATAATATTATCATGATCAATACCAATATATGCCCTAATGTCACAAGTAAAATTTGCATTGACATCAGTCTGTTTGTCTGTTCATTTCCCGCGGTAAGATTTCACATTTTATGTTGTCTTACATGAGAATGTTAGAGCGTTGGTGACTTCTCTCAAACTCCTCAAATTTACAATATGTGCACAGAAACCTTAATGTCGAACAGCTGATTGACAATATTGATAGACGATTGACAGTTCTGGCATTTGATTGAGTGCGCTGATAGATTATTGACACTGCTGACAATTGCTTGTCAATACGAACAGGTGATTGAAGGCTATGACCGATGAGTGACAGGCAAACATGTTGAAACTTAATTAAATTTGTAAACTAGGCTTCACTAATATTGTATCCAGGCTTGGGTACAAGTGCAAATGCATTTGCATTTAAATGCAATTACGAAATTTCTGAGGCATTTGCACTTGCGGGTGAATCTCATGTATTTGCATTTGCATGAAAAGGTATGCATTTGCATTTGAGTTTTCAAATGCAATTGATTTTTTCAAAGACACTGTGTTTTTCATTTTGCATTTCCTTCAAAATTGGCCAGAACCTGCTGCGGCAAAGAGCAGCAACAGCTTCCAGTCAAATTAATCTCAAAATATTCAACCAAAGTATTTCTTAAATCATACAAATGGCATTTCTTTTGCTAGAAATTGTAAACATAATTCTCTGTGATTTATTAACTCATTTCACTCGGTTGGTCGCTTATTCACTTTTAATCGATTCCCGCCAAAAGCTAATCTCTTTGTCGCCAATTTACTACACTATCGATTTCCCGCCAAAACATAATCTATTGGTGATGCTAATTCGATTGGTCGTTATCAGAGGTAAACTGGCTGTGTAGCTGCGACTACGCTTGCCTCTAATCGCAGACGAAGATGATAGTCGACTCGCCTCCTTCGAGCGGTAAACACTGACGAATATTTCTATTGACTATCTGGGCCTGCCTAACCTATCTGACTCATTCCAAGCTCGGGAGCGTGTAGTTCTCCTCTGATGACAATTAAAACACCAACGATTAATTCGATTAAACGTATATACACTTAACTACGATACTATAGATGATAATTTCATGTCAAAATTGCCATCAAATAAACTTTATACAAAATGCACAGATATTTTCTAAGCTCTCCTATTCAAACCAGTAAATATACCAGTTCCTACTCAAAACTAACACGAGCTACCACACGTCTTCACTCACGGATGAAAGTTGGTCGAATCATGTCCGACTGCTACAGCAGTCACTTAAATAGCCACCCCTACTTATATAGCATGCTATTTTAGCTCTCCCTGTCAGTTTTCATACGAAACTAATTCTCATTGGTCACAATTTCAGTCAGTTAATCAGTGATTTTAAGCCGTCTGATTGGATCACTAAGGTGATCGATTCCAGCTCTGCGATTGGTCAAACCTATATTTTAGTCAATCCACTTCAGTGAGATTTTGCACGGAATAATCTCCATGTTAATCCTATGTGAATTCTTAAGTACAGGGCATAGGGGGAATGACGTCATCAGGTCACTAAGTACGGAATTCAGTCACTGAGTGCAATTCTAGGACTTCTCGATTCTTCTCGAATGCTCCTGAATACTAAATATTATCATTATTATTATCTACATCCGGTTTCTTACGAAACGAAACTCCCGCTTCCATGGCTTATTTTATAAATTCACATTGTTGTAACCTGTAACCGGGATTCTTATGCCACATATTTATAATCTATTCTAGCTTCTTCTTCTTTTCGATCGCTGGTATCACACTTGGAGAGCCATTCTCAAGATGGAATCTGTGGTTTTCTGCAGTTCTTCCACAGGCCCATACAGCTTTCCAAGAAAAGAGGTTGACAAAGGCCAGATCTCTTCTCTCAGCAGCTGATACGTACTGCAACATTGAAGTATGTGCTCTGTGGTCTGTTCTGCTTCTCCACAAGGACAGGCAGGCAATGTCGTAGGATGGAACCGCCTGTACATGTGTTGGTTTAGTCTGTTGTGTCCAGTTCTGAGACGAAAAATGGTCACTTGCTCTGGCCTCGAGAGATGATGATAGGCATCTTCTGATTGAGGTGTTCTATAGAGTGACTTGATGATAGTCTTCATCTCTGTATGGGTAACCATGTTTTCTGTCTGATTCTCTTCTGCACCCACCTTTGCCATCTTGTCTGCTTCCTCATTTTCTTGGACTCCACAGTGTGAGGGGATCCACTGCAGTGCTATCCGAAAGCATTTGATGGTTTGTAGTGCTTCTTCAAGTTGTGGCAGCTTACCTTTGGTGATAGCCTCAAGGACGGAGCGGGCATCAGATAAAAAGACAATCTGTGCAATAGGGCCTGCTGTTCTGCTGATGGTATTAGCTGCATGAATCAGTGCTTCGACTTCAGCTCTGTAGTGTGTGCAGTGTTTGCCTGTCGGTATTGCAGCTGACTCATTTTGTCTGTTTGGATACTGTATGTACAGTCCAGCACCTCCGCTCCTAATTGCATCTTTGGCTGATCCATCTGTGTAGATCCTTATCCATGTCTCCTGAGGGTACATTTCTTGCAGCATGGCTAGGGTCAGGGCCTTCTTGCTCACATCATTGTGTTCATCTTTGGTTGTGAGATGAGGTACTGTGGTGCGAATAGCTATGCTCTCTAGTTTGTTTTCACAGGGTGGCGGATCAAGGGTGTGGTTTGGGTCTTCTATTTGTGCTGGCAACATTTCTTGACGTTTCCTTTGAAGTGCTTTTATCTCTTTCACAAAACCTGATCTTTTAAGTCTTCCTGATGACAGCTGTGCTTGCCTGATCTTCATCAGGTGGTTGTTGAACGATTTGAACTTTGCAGCTCGGATCAGTGCTTTGCATTCCCTTCCTTTGCTAAGTGGGGGATGCCTGATGTCTGCTCAATTTTTTCTATTGGTGCTAATCTCATTCCACCAGTGATGATGCGCAGTGCCTGGTTTTGTACTCTGTCGAGGTTCTGTTGATGAGATTTAGCTGCTGTCATCCATGAGCTGGATCCATACTCAAGGTGTGGTCGTACGGCACCTAGGTAGATGGCCTTGAGGATCCTTTCATTGCCATCCCACTTTGTTCCTGCCAGCTTCCTCATGATGTTTAGCTTTCTTCTGGCCTTTGCCCCTGCGTTCTGGATGTGCTCCTTCCATGTTAACCTTCTGTCATAGGTGACTCCCAGGTGTGTCTGCTGGTCCTCGTACTCGAGTGGAGTACCGCCCAGTGTAAGATTGCCAACCTTGGTTTTGGTGGACAGTGAGAATAGCATGGCTGATGATTTTTCTTTGTTGATGGTCATACACCAGCGATTGGCCCAAGCTGTAATTCTGTCCAAGGCGAGCTGCATTCTGTATGTGGCAGTCGTTGTGTACTCCTCGGTGCACCAGAGTACGAGGTCATCTGCATAGAGGGCGACTTGGATCCCATTGGGCAGCTCTGCTACAATACCATTAATGAAGAGTATGAACAGTGATAATACTCCGCCTTGTGGCACCCCTTGTCTCAGCAATACATTCTGTCCAGATTGTCCATCCACCAGCACCCTAGCTCTGCGATTGTGTAGGTATGACTTGGTCCATCGGAACATGTTGCCACTGATGCCTGTGCGCCGGAGCTTCACGAGGAGGCCATCCTCCACACCTTGTCAAATACCTTCTGCAGATCGATAAAGGCAGCTAGCATCACCTTCTTAGCTTGAAAAGTGTCCTCTATGACCTGCGCAAGATGTGTAGTTTGATCTTCTGTGCGCCTGTATCTTCTGAAGCCGGCCTGCCCTAAAACTATAATGTTCTCCGACTCCAGGTACCACTGCAACCGCTGGTTGATGATGCGCTCCATGGTCTTGCCTATGCAGCTTGTAAGACTGATAGGACGGTAGCTCAGCACTTTCTATTCTAGCTATCGGTATTACATATACATGCTGATTATCAACCCCACATCATTTATCAATCCCCATTATATATGACTCCATGAGCGTTGCTCATAACAGTTGCTACTCTGCTATATTAATGTATGATGTCCCTACATATTATTTACGGCGGGAGACTATATGCCATGCTAGCCTCTCCATACTACATCATTCCTAAATCCGTGCCGAATTGTATTCACGTCTGCACTGCAATTCATTACTGTAACCCACAAACTATTATTACCTTTCCTATCATCCTGTTACCAAGGGCTACTCTTGTCATTCTGTATCCAAGTATGCCTATACATCTTGGCCGTACTTGCTTCAACCATTAATATACATAATTACATATTTACATTCTCATGCAAACATGGACAGACCGATGTTGCTTCCATAGAGCTGCTGCTACATCTCGCTAAACATTTTGACAAACTGCTAGCCACCTCGAGATTTCGCGTGTACAATGGTTAACTATTATCAGGCCATAAATGAATGCATCAGAGTTGGTTGATCAGACCAGCTCATCCAAATCCACAATATGTAAAAGCATGCATATTTTGAAATTAGGTTGACTTAAGCCAGTTGATATCTTAGCACGCCAACACATTTTAGTTAACTTGTTTCTAAAATACTCTCCCTTACATACAAGACCCCTGGAATGATTGGCTCAGTGATTTTCTTCCCGTGGCATGCAAATGGGTATTTCTAAAGACCACGGCAAAGGCTGGTTTGGGCCGGTTTGGCTACCAAAGGGTTAATGTAACAATTGGACTAAACGGTGTTGCTGCAGTAATCAATATGTTGTTTTTAGAAGAATGAACAATATTCATAAGAGCATCTGTCTTAAAGAACCACACTCTTTTGGCCCCTAAACACAGGTGGTCACTAGAGCACTTTTGACTGTACAATCTATTCAATAAGTACTCTATAATTGTCACGTTTCTTTCAAAGTAATTAGTGTAATCTTAGTAATATATCTCCACTTGCTCAGTCTATAAGGTTGTTAACTCCATTCATTGAGAAATCTCTTAATCCTTTAGATGTCAAGATTGGCTTATTGAATGGCCATTTGCATTACAAGAGAAGATATTTGAAAATTTATGACTGAAATGACTGGCTTGGTAATCGAGTCAGTTATTCCAGTGCTACATGTCTTCAAATGTTATGTTGTTGGATTGCAAATGGACATTGCCCGTACCACGATCCTTGTATAATATATGTTGATAAGTCCGCGTAACATGGGTTAGTTTACTGTCGCTCATTGCGATTATAGTCCAGGAGCTAAAGCTAGGTCAGAATCGTGACGTTGCACACCCAGTATTCGGAAGGTCTGACACTTGCTGTGGCTTGGGGGACATGTCCCACACATTTTAAGCCCTGTTGTACAAACAAATTGTGGTAGCACTAATTAGTTATCCTGATTTCTTTGCATAGGGGGTCTAGGCTTTGGCTGTATCCACAGTGCACAACGATATAAGCATGATCGTGTCATAACTCAAAGTAATATCGTATTAGATTCACCATATATGATATTTAGACGGATATCGACCTAACATATATCCAACATACATTTTGCATGCATATACCAAAGGCGAGGGTGAGATGTGAAGGTTATATTTTATGTATGTATACTAATTCCATCATAGAATCTGTATATCCAACTGTACCACTGTTGACAAAGCACCCAGGTAATGGTGGTTGGAATGAGACAGATGGATGTGGTGGTAATCGGTGCGGAAAAACAAATTAAAATGAATACTACACCTCACATCGCTCTCATTGTCATTGTCTACATATAATTCAAATTATGCCTGTAACACTTGTTCTGGGGTAATTTTGTAATTTGACATCACAAGTAAACTGAAAGTTTAATTCACTAATTTTCTCAAATACAAATCTTTTTTTGAAAAGCAAATAAGAATGCAAGTGGCATTTTATGAATTTGTATTCATGAGAAAGGTTGTTAATACATGGCTTGATTAATAAAGCCTAGTATTGATTTAATATATATGCACACACACTAATTACATTTGCGAAATAATTACAAGCGCTATATAACTAGCAATTAAGCAAATATGGACAGTGATAGTTGTGACGAGGAAGTAGCGTTTCATCTTCTCCCAGCAAAGCGTATCAAAACGACACAATGGACTCGCTGTATTATTTGTCAAGCACATAGTAGCGAAACTGTTAGCAATGCCACTGAAGTCGGCATCTCAAAGTTCATAGACGCTTTCCAACACCGGGAGGATGACGTTTATGAAAGACAACTCAAATATTGATCAATTAAAACAACTGGATATCGTGTGGCATAGAAACTGTTATGCTAAATACACAAGCAAGCACAATATTAACTTTGCGAAAAGACGATCCATGACACCACCAACTCCTATGTCTCTTGATAAACAAAGTCCAGAAGAATCGACAAGTTTGGCTAGAGCAGCAAGATCGAGATCATCCCCCCCCCCCCGATAAACTGGGCAATGTGTATGTTTTGGTTCTGGAAAGCGCTGCTGCGATTACAATGGCAGTCTTTTTCCAAATGGGTTCAACAAAATGGACAACATGAAGACCACATTACTCCAACAGATTTGGAGAGTCTGGATGAGAAAATTAAGATGTGCCGAAGCAGCATTGACGACTTAGACGCACTGCAAGAAAATTTCAAAAGAGGTGTGTATGTACGTGAATAAATTGCAACAGCTGTTCAAATCCTTTAAAGTTGAGTCAAGCTCGAAATCACACCTGTTCGCATTTTGGAACTCATATATTCATATGGTAGAGCTGCTGCTTGGATTCATAAGAGCTGAGAGAACTGGAGATTGGCAGGCACACCTATCTGCTACTGCTGCTATGGCGCCATATTTCTACAGCATGGACAGAACCAATTATGCAAGATGGCTGCCAATATATCTTGCGGACATGAAGATGCTTCCAAGTACACATCCCCATGTACATGAACAATTCTTGAATGGAAATCATTCCGTAAGTCGCTCACACCATCCATTCAATCAAGTGTGGACAGATATGGCTTTAGAGCAATCGATTAATTTGGATTCCAAAAAGCGAGGTGGTATTATTGGAATAACACAAAAGCCAGGAGCTCTGGAGAGGTGGTTTTTAATTAGCCACGAGAGGGCAGCCATAACAACGGTCACAAAGCAAATGTGTGGGTTACAAGATAGTCACATGTTTGGAGTACATAAGGAAATGGGGACTAATCGAATGAACAGGGATGAAACCGATGTGCAGAAGATACTTTCGATGTTCTCATCAGATATAATGAACAATCCCTTTAATATTGCGGAAAACGACGACAGCGAGTGTCTTCCGCTTGTAAACATTGCAACTGGCGTGGTATTGCCTAGTGAAATCGCCAAGAGACTTGTTTCCGCCTGTGACATTGGTAAGGAGATTATGGACAATTTTGTTCAGGAGCGGCTGGACACTAACACGAGAAGCTTTTGGGACACGTTGCCACACTTAAAACTTAAAACATTTGCCAGCCTAGCACAGAAGAAAAAACTCAAAACAAATGATGAAAAAATTCACAATGTGAGATCTGACCGCGAACTATTTGGTCGATTAATTATTGCCGCAAGGTCCAGAGATGTTGATTTAAAACTAGTGATGACGTATGAACTGTCTGCTGTTCCACTATCATTGTCACATACGGATGGGACTCTAAGAAAGAATGTGAAGTGTTTTGTTAAGTGAACTAGAAAAGGAAGTAAATGTTGATGGACGGCTTCCACCTGTTGACAAGACAGGCGCAACAGCTTATGTAGTAGATGGCATGGCAATTGTGCAAATGGTTAAAACTGGAGGTACGTCTACATTTGGAGAATTGGCTGATAAATATTGGCACATCTTTACAGTTCCACTGAATCAAGAAGACTGCAACAGAGTAGATATAGTTTTTGACAGATATGATAGACTGGAATCTCTCAAAGTGGAAGAGCGGCTAAAACGTGGGTCATCAACAGCATTGGAAGTAAAGATTGCTGGAGAAAATAGTCCCGTTCCAAAGCAATGGGCCAAGTACATCAGCAATCCAAGCAACAAAAGTAACCTGGTTGCATTTCTCAGCAAGCGGTGGCGTGATACTGGTCCAAATATGCTATCTGCCGACAATTGCGTCATTCTTGCTGGTGGCTTTAACGATGGAATGGATGTTGTTGTCATTTCAGCGAACAATTCGTCGTATTTGGAAGAACTTCGATCAGATCACGAGGAAGCAGATACACGTATGATGTTGCACGCGCTACACGCTTCAAAAGACCACATGCGTGTTGTTATACAGTCTCCTGATACAGACGTGGCAGTACTTAGTATATATACTTATCGTTCGCTTCACTGTTCTGAACTATGGTTCCGTACGGGCACAAAGGACAAATTGCGATACATACCAATACATACAGTTGCTCAAGTACTGGGCCCAGCTATCTGTCTGTCTTTGCCTGGGTTTCATTCTCTTACAGGTTGTGATAGCACTAGTGCATTATTTGGAGTCGCTAAGAGAAAATCATTCAATCTCTTAAAGTCATCTGAATGTCATCAGCTTAGCTTAGCCCAACTCGGCGAACATGTTGACTTATCACCGAATACTGCAATTCTATGTGAGAAATTTGTCTGTGAGTTGTATACCACCAGGGATGTGGGAAAGACAGCTGATGAAACCCGTTATTGGCTCTTTTGTCAAAAGAGACAAAGAAATGAAAATCTTCCACCTACATCGAATAGTCTAAAGCATCACACCGAAAGGGCCAATTTTCAAGCTCTTGTTTGGAGACGTTCATTGCAAGCTGTTCAGAATCTTCCATCTCCAAATGGACATGGCTGGAGTATAGTGGATGGTCTACTCAAGCCTGTTCTAATGTCAAAGGATCCTGCTCCATTTGGATTAATTGAACTCACATCATGTAGATGTCAAAAGTCTGCCTGCAAAAGAACAGATCTCTGTCAATGCAAGGCTAACAATCTACTCTGCACTGAAGCATGCCTTTGTATGGGAGGTGAAATGTGTGACAATGTTCAGCATACAATTGTCGAAGATGACTCTGACACGGATGAGTAACATTCTCTCATTTGCTCACGTGATAAATATGTCCTGCCAGCTTGTGTAGACATGCACTGCATGTCAGTTAAAAGTTTAATTATGAAAAATGTAGAAAACATGGGCATTGTTGTAGCTAAGGTATTGCTAGTCACAAGAAGACCTAAGTTCCCCAATATGTACAAAGCAACATACGGGTGTCTTAAACGAGGTTGATTATGTATAAATCTGCGATATACGATCACTCCTTTCCATTTTGGTTAAGATTGTATTGATATAACATGCGCTTAAGTTTGTGAAAAATTTACCATTGTGAAAATTGTCTGAAAACTACATTCAACACCTATTGTAAATGGGCTTCTCACGGGTTAGTGATACCACAATTTTCTTGTACAACACGGCTCAGAATATACCCAAGACATCGGTCTAGCATAATATAGAGACAAACCTGAATACTGGGTGTGCTACGAAACCATTCTTCTAGACCCCTTTTGAAAATTGGCTCCCGGACTATTAGAATCACCAGCTATTCAGTCTGACTATACATACGTACTCAGCCATGTGTGACTAAGGTTATCTCAGACAAAGTTAACATATAAACATTTCAATTCTGAAGTGCCAGAATCTTATTTCAGGTCTTGAATAAGCTGATGAACATTTTGAAACAAATTTGACTGCAAACTGCTGTCAGTCAAATTAACTTCAAAATATTCAACAGAATATTCGTTAAATTCATCTAAATAATGTATAAGCTGATAACTATTTTGAATGTATTTTGACTGGAATCTGTTGCTGCCATATGCGCAGTAGCAGCTATCAATCAATCCCCTTTCAAAATATTGGACATAATATTTGATAATTATTTTGAAAGTAATTTGACTGACACATGTTGCTTCCATAGGCGCAATGGCTATCAACGAAATTACCCTTCAAAATATTCAACATAATATTTAGGAATCTGAAATTCAATGCTTTAATTGTTAGACTTTAATGATGAAATAAGTATTATTTTTTCATAGTAAAGTTCCATGTGTAGATAAAGAGAAGACAATTTTTGAAAAGTGTACACTGCAATGACTGGTTCAATAATTAAGCCAGTCATTCCAGTGGTAAAATTTCAAAAATAGTCTTCTCTTGGTCTGCAAAAAGTGTTCATAAAGATACTCACTAACAGTTGATACATAAATGACAGATGCATACTCTATTTCAGAATTTCAGGACCAGAGGTGTGGCCAAATATTCAAGTGCATTTCTAAATGCATTTGCATTTGCACTTGCATTTGAAAAAGTTGGAGATATTTGCATTTGTATTTAAATGCAATGGCACTAGGCTGCATTTGCACTTGCATTTGCATTTGAATCATTTACAATTTGCATTTAAATGCATTACCCTGCATTTGGACCCAAGCCAAATAAGTTCTGTGACTCATAAAATGAGTAAATATTGACATGGCGTAACTTTAACATAGAACGAGTCATATAATTAACTATTGCGTTGTTAACGACTTTACTTACAAGTGCCTCTTTGTTAGGAACAACAATTGCGCCATTGAAGTCTGGCCAGCAATCTACCCAGAATTCTGAGTAAGGCCATCTTCCAGATAGAACATTCACGGCCATATTGTGAACCTAGATAGGACAGAAGGAAACTTGTCGTCAATGCACAGTAATACTTATAAGGCTGTCAATTTCCTAAATATACTGGGTAATTTGCACCTGCCATGCCAAGAGATGTACTCTGCCATATAAATGTATGTTATGCGGCTGACCGCCATCTTGCAATTTTGAGCTGTTCTTATTATGACGTTTAGGATGATACTAAAGATGAGACTCGGCTCGCCGTCACTAGAGGATTATTTGCAAATGATTCGCTGGACCTGAATCATATATCAAAAGATCACAGGTCAATGGGTGGGGCTGAGCATACCGACTTTTCTTTAAAAAGCTCGCGCAGATGAATGTAAACGTTTTCTAACATAGACCGATTGCTGGCTTTTATTTATATTGAAAACTTTAAGAAAACTGTACAGAAATACAAATATTTGTCAGGACCTATTCAAATCGTGCTTTGTGTATAGGATATGGTCTAGCTACAGAATACCTATCTATATAGTCGACGTAAATACATTTTATCCTAAAACAATGAATAGCAGCAATCTAAACAGACCTGTGCTAAGAGGAGTGTTGAATTATCCGCGAGATTTTCTGGATTTAGACTTGTTCATGCGTAGGCCAGTAACGATAATTACTCCATCACAGTCGAAGTGCCATTTTAATTTGTTAAAACATATTGTGTTAAAACATGTGCGTGCGTGCGTGTGTGTGCGCGCGCGTGTGTGTGCATGTCTGCGTGCGTGAGTACGTGCGTGTGTGCGCGCGTGGGTGTGTGTCCGACCGTCTGTCTGTATGTGCATTGTCAATGAAACCTGCTGCTGCAACAGTGTATATTCTTGGTAACATTTTGCCATGGTGATTTAGGCGTCGTATCGTAAGGCATACGCAACATGAACCAGTCACCATATGCTAAGCGGGGCGTGAACTCTCTCACTCTGACTAACTGCTACTGATCCATATTTATAATCTGAATAGATACTGGTACGAGCAGCATGAGCTGGCAAGGGAAATTTTAGCGCACGCGCGCACAGATTGGCACACACACGCACGCGCGCGCGCACGCACGCACAAGCGCGCATGTGGGTACATACACACATGTACACATTGACACACATACACGCTAGTGCATGTACACACACCTACGTACACACACGCACGCACATACGCAAGCACGCGTTTCTAAAAGTATACCTTGATATTGGCTGGTAAGTCCAGTTTTAATTTTCTCACAAACTTTTCCATGTAATCCTCTGTCACCTTGACCGGATGCGTCATGTTTGTCTATTTGTAAGTGCTTGAATGTGTGTCGGACTAAGCGATCCTCGTTTATCCTCAATAAAATAATGTCCTAGTTAAATGTAATAGCACAGATAATCAACCCATATTTGAACATAAGCGGACAGAGTGGTTCACCCCGATGACATCAGCACATTTATCAATGAACGCAATAATCGTTCGTTCGTTCCGCTGGTTGTATTGGTCGCTCACACCAGGGCGTATTTGGGCCATGTCCCACGCTAGAGGTCCTTCCCCGAATGGTTGCCTGACGACGGCTTTACACCCCTCCGCAAGGACGTGCCATGCTAATGATGTGCAGGCATCTGGGAGTGCAGGAGATTGTCTATATTTTCACCAATTTCCCGTCAGCCATCAGATTGCCTGCCAGTCAACCGTGATTTGAACCCCGGCCACCTGATTACCAGACGACCTCACTAGAATTGGTTAAAGTACACCGTGTTCTCGTGAGAACTCCTACGCTGAGGGGAGCCAGATAGCCCTCGTGGATAATGACCGGCCATTAGCGTAGTAGTTTTCCCGAGAATTTCGGGATTTTGATGAAGTTTGTATGTAACAAAGTATATTATGTAACCTAAAGGGCACCGATGATGATTGAGCAGATGCCGATATAGACGGTTATTATAGAGAAAATAGTCCCTGCTTATTTTCTGGTTATATCCAAAATGGCTGCGCCCATGATAGGCAAATATGTTCATGACTCCGAGCTTTCCACATGAATATACTTCAATCTAAACATAGAGCCGTAGCTTCGTACTATGCCGAGAATACACCTCTAAGATAATGACCGGCCATTTTGTTGCGTTATCGCAATGACGGAACTACTTTTTTCCAAAATGGCCGCTCTCATACACGGCAAAACGTATGTTATTTTAGGCGGTTCCTGCCCCTATTTGTTGGACATAGCGCATACACTCGAATGGAGAATAACTTGTTAAATAGGAAACCGAAGAGATTATTAATTTATTATACACGGGTGCTCTAAAATAGTGTTTTACGCCACACGAATATTGGTGCAAATCCATTGTTGGGTGGGTTGGTCCTGGATTTAATGAAGTATGGTAGCTGGAGTTGCGAGCAAGACTGAAATAGGGTGGGGGTGGGGTGGTGGTGGTGGCAGGCTTCACGGCCCCTGGCTAAGTGGCTGGGCTACATTCAGGCGGCATACATTATTTTCAATGTTAAGCGACCTTGGATAACTGAAAACTATTCTCAAAATATGAATCACACCCACCACCATACACCACCCCTACATATACACATAGGGTGGTGGCTGTAATGGACACGGGTTGGAGTGGTGGTGCTGTAATAAACACGACTTTAACAATACATTGTATGCTTGATATTTAACGATTATTAAATGTAGCAGAATGAATTAGTTACACTTGATACAATGCATATAATCAATACATTCCACAATATTAGTGCTGAAGTCCAACTTAACCGTATTCACGCCTGGAATTCACATAATTATTTCCATTTTTGTTTAATCCTTTGGTTGGATGTTAAAGCTGCAACATTCGGCCAATCAAATTCATTTCAAAATCGAAACATTTCGAAACATTATAGTATTTGATCTGCATTTTGAAAGGGTTAATTAAAATCATATTCTACATTATGGTTAACCCTTTCATCCTTATAGACCATACAATACAAATTATTTTTGCTTTAAGGAATATTTTGTTGAATATATTGAAACTAATTTGACTGGGAGTTACAATAGCTCACAGTCCAATTATTTTCAAAATATTCAACAGCTTAGATCTATAGTTGTCTTGTTATTGAGACATTGGAAACGCCGGGCGACCAAAATAGTTAGCATAATCTTTATAATCATTTTCAGATGTGAGTTTTCACCTGAGAACAAACAGCCTTTGAATCTTGTACCTACAATGTATGATCAAGAAGTTTTGACTGTTTAAGAGGACGAAGAAAATTTTCTAAATGACATTTTAGTTGTGCCTGGCAAGTCAGTTTGTTAGTCTGTCTGTCAAATTTTTGACATTTATGGCAAAGCTGCCTATGTTGCAATTATAGTGTGGCGCACTTGTTTATATTGTCAACTGAAATCTTGGTCTGTGCTAAAGCTGCACAGGCTCATAGCAGGACTATAGTAACAAGTAAATTCTGCCACCCTAACAATTATGAACTAGTCATTAGTTTGCAGATTCAATGAGTGCTTTTAGCAATTACATCGGAGAGATGTTACCATTCAATTTCCTTTTGAATGATAATTTGTGTAATTAACTGAAATTGTGCTACTGCACACTGTTAATGGCTAAGACAACGCCAACTCTCAGAGACAGCAAGACTGTATGAACAAGAGGCCCAAAAATGGCATGTGACGCTCACCTGAACCATTAGCTTTAGAACCATGTGCATGACATGGTATGTAATTTTACTACAGTAGGATCCTTCCAGTCATATTTGGATGCAATCCATCAATTAGTTACTTAAGGAAGAGATGTATTTTGAAAATATCCGGTAAATTTTTCATAAAAGCTAGAATTTTCACCCAAACAATTTACCAAGCACAATTCTGAATAGAAGTCCTGGAGCCCCGCATCCTATAGCTTCCATATGGTAATTCTAATCAAATTTGGTTTAAATCCGTCAAGAGGATAAGGAGATGTGTGTTGACAATTTATGGTATATCTAAGATTTTCATCCCAAAAATTGGTGAAGCAAAATTCTTAATAGAAATCCTGAAGCCTGTCACAATATGGTGATTCTAACCAAACTTAGTTGAAATCTGTCAAGCGGCTATGGAGGAGATGCATTTTGACATTTTCCCGTAAATCTTTCATAAAATATAAGATTTTCATCCGAACAATTTACCAATCAAAACTCTCAATAAAGGTTCTAGAGCCTACAACAATAGCATGCTTTCAGTGAAATACGTTTAAAATCTGCTACGCGATTTAGAAGGTTTTAAAGCAAAAGCTGGCGGACGGACGGCGGATAACAGATGAGTGGTCGCCATGACATAACCTCACCTGGCCAGATGGGTAAAAATTGCACACATTGTCCATGGCATGTCAATAAGATTTGAGTTCCAGAAATTGCCAAACAAACAATAATTTAATGGTTTCCTCAGTGAGATGTCAAGATTGCATGCCTCAGTGAGATGTCAAGATTGCATGCCTCAGTGAGATGTCAAGATTGCATGCCTCAGTGAGATGTCAAGATTGCATGCCTCAGTGAGATGTCAAGATTGCATGCCTCAGTGAGATGTCAAGATTGCATGCCTCAGTGAGATGTCAAGATTGTATGCCTCAGTGAGATGTCAAGATTGCATGCCTCAGTGAGATGTCTGATTGTATGCCTCAGTGAGATGTCAAGATTGCATGCCTCAGTGAGATGTCTGATTGTATGCCTCAGTGAGATGTCAAGATTGCATGCCTCAGTGAGATGTCTGATTGTATGCCTCAGTGAGATGTCAAGATTGCATGCCTCAGTGAGATGTCTGATTGCATGCCTCAGTGAGATGTCTGATTGCATGCCGCAGTGAGATGTCAAGATTGCATGCCTCAGTGAGATGTCAAGATTGCATGCCTCAGTGAGATGTCAAGATTGCATGCCTCAGTGAGATGTCTGGTTGCATGCCTCAGTGAGATGTCTGATTGCATGCCTCAGTGAGATGTCTGATTGCATGCCTCAGTGAGATGTCTGATTGCATGCCTCAGTGAGATGTCTGATTGCATGCCTCAGTGAGATGTCTGATTGCATGCCTCAGTGAGATGTCTGATTGCATGCCTCAGTGAGATGTCAAGATTGCATGCCTCAGTCAGATGTCTGATTGCATGCCTCAGTGAGATGTCTGATTGCATGCCTCAGTGAGATGTCAAGATTGCATGCCTCAGTGAGATGTCTGATTGCATGCCTCAGTGAGATGTCAAGATTGCATGCCTCAGTGAGATGTCAAGATTGCATGCCTCAGTGAGATGTCTGATTGCACCAGTCTTCCACATGCCAGGCTATAATTTGCTGAGTATGGACAGCAGGCTTGGGTACAAGTGCAAATGCATTTGCATTTAAATGCATTTGCACTTGCATTTAAATGCAATTATGAAATTTCTGACGCATTTGCACTTGCATTTGAATCTCATGTATTTGCATTTGCATTTGCATTTGCATGAAAAGCTTTGCATTTGCATTTCAAATGTATTTGATTTTCTTTTTAAATAACAGCAACAGTCAAATTAATTTCAAAATATTCAGCCATAGCATTTCTTAAATCATACAAATGACATTTCTGTTGCTAGAAACTGAATTCTCTGTGATTATCATGTAGCTCTCGGCCATCAATATACATATATAAAAGCATGCATATTTTGAAATTAGTTTGACTTAAGTCAGTTGATATCTTAGCACGCCAACAAATTTTAGTTAATCTGTTTCTAAAATAATCTCCCTTACATTCAAGACCATTGGAATGATTGGCTCGGTGAGTTTCTTCTCGTGGCATGCAAATGTGTATTTCTAAAGACCACGACAAAGGGTGGTTTGGGCCGGTTTGGCTACCAAGGGGTTAATGTAACAATTGGAGTAAACGTTGTTGCTGTGGTAATCAATATGTTGATTTTCAGGAGAATGACAATATTCATACGATCACCTGTCTTAAAGAATCACAATCTTTTGGCCCCAAGACACAGGTGGTCACTCGAGCACGTTTGACTGTACAATATATTCAACAAGTGCTCTATAATTGTCAAGATCCTTTCAAAGTAATTAGTGTGATCTTAAATGTAATGGCGCTAGGCTGCATTTGCACTTGCATTTGCATTTTAATCATTTACAAACATTTGCATTTGCATTTAAATGCAATACCCTGCACTTGGACCCAAGCCTGATGGACAGACCTTGAGAAATGATACTGGAATGGCAATGCTATTTTTATGAAAACAGAAACCTGTTTAAATCAGAAAAATGGTTTGTCTGGACGTTGATAGAAAGACTATAATAGCAAAATTAAAAATTAATCAGATTCAGTAGTTAGATCCAAGGCTAACCATGGCGCCTTAAAGATTACAGATCACTGGCCATATAGCTAGATAATGCTTTGACCCGTGCAAATTAGTATTTTTGATAGTGAAGGATCTTGAATGAGATCCACAAACTGGTCAGAGACCTGTGTACATACATTATATCATAATCTATAACAGGGATGGTACACCGGTCTGTGCTTGAAATTCCATGACTTTTCCATGACTTTTCAAGACCAAAATTAACAGATTCCACGACCTCTGAGAATTAATATCAAGATTTGTATAAAATTTATGATATAGCTCCAAAATAAGATCAGAGTTATTCTGCAAAATGTCTGAATATTGCAACAACCAAGCCACAGCCTTGTTTTAATGTGTTGCCGTAATTTTTATTTCATAGAAATTATTTATCATGTTTATGCCAATAGGTTTCTTTTTATTTTACATGATTACCATTTTCCATGACTTTTCCATGACCTATGATTAAAACACTGATTTTCCATGACTTTCTAGGTCTGGAATTTAAAATTTCAAATTCCATGACTTTCAAGGATTTCCATGATCAGTACGAACCTTGCTATAATTACCAATTCACAGCATGAGAATCGATGGCCACCCATATATGGGTACAATATTAAATCATGACCGAGATTTCCAGCCATAGCATAATACATAATTAGAGCTTTTGGCTCAATCCATTTGTCATAGAAAATGTAAATTTGCAGACCAAGAGATGATTTTTGACAAGTTTACCACTGGAATGACTGTCTCAGTTATCGAGCCAGTCATTCCGGTAGTAAATTGACAAAAATAGCTTTGCCAGTCCGTGGTCTGCAAAATGAACATTTCTCAAGATTCCTGCTAAAGCTGTTTTGGCAGGCTTGAGTGTTACATGGGGTAATGGTCAGGATTTGTCAACCTTTAATGGCCAAGATTGGTCAAGAAATTCTAAGATTTTGCTCACTGATTGTACATTCTTTCAGACTAACAGGACTATTTTTTAGAAATCGCCCCAAGATTAATTGACTAGCTTGCTTAACAACTTAGCCAGCTATTTCAGTGGTAAATTTTCAAAAACAGTCTTCTCTTGGCCAGCATATGGACATTCTTCAATACGAGAGGCTGTGTTACGATACTATATAGTTAACAGGATACATAGACATACAGAATGAAATTCCATACAACGTCCATTTATCAAATTCCAGACCAATTTTTTGAAGCCTCCAATCAATTTCCATTTCAAAACAAAATTTTGCAGAAAACTCACAATTAGTAGCCGAGCTCGCAAAATAATAAAGATAATATTTTGAATATTTAAAAAGTAATATGACTGGAAGCCATTGCTGCCTTATGCAGCAACTGCTTTCAGTCATATTAATTTCAAAATATTGAACAAAATGGGTTTCACATTGCAAAGAATGTACTTGAACTTGTCGTTCAAAGTGTAAACCCTTTCACGCTACCATACCAGCACTGTTAACACAACCTTGAACCGGCTATAGATGTGTATCAGTGTTTCTATCATTCAGTATTGGTATCCTGTCATGTTTTAACCATTTAACACTCATAGCAGCCAAGAACGGTCTTGATAAATGTCCATTTACAGACAAAGCGAAGATTATATTTGAAAATTTACCACTGGAATGACTGGCTCGATAACCAAATTCTTGAACAAATTAGAGAGTTAAATGGTTAAGTAATATGAATCTGAATATGTTATCCCATGACAAACTACAGCTATTTATCCAATAGAAAATAAATACATTAAAAATACTCGCAAACTGAATATCTAATGTGTAGTGAATTAGACATTTTTGTTGCGACTATCACTATAGACTAGTATAAGTTGGTCTGTGTCAAAAAAGGCTTTGAGAAGGATTGAAAATTCAACATTTTCTGCTAAACGATTTATTGAAAGAATGGAAAATATTAATTATATCATGTGTGATTCCCATTTGCAAAATAATATAGATAATATTGATACATGAGTGTCACAAAAACCCTAATAAATTTGCGAGCTCGGTTACTAATTGTGAGTTTTCTGCAAAATTTGTTTTGATATGGAAATTGATTGGAGGCTTCATAAAATGGGTCTGGAATTTGATAAATTAGTTATGGACACTGTATGGAATTTCATTCTGCAGGTCTATGAATCCTGTTAACTATGTAGTTTTGTAACACAGCCTCTGGCATTGAAGAATGTCCATTTGCTGGCCAAGAGAAGACTATTTTTGAAAATGTATCACTGGAATAGCTGGCTAGGTTGATAAGCAAGCTAGTCAATTAATGCTGTGGCGATTTCTAAAAATAGTCCTGTTGGCCTGAAAAAATGTGCATTCAGTGAGCAAAATCTTAGACCTTCTTGACCAATCTTGGACATTAAAGGGTTAAGTTGACCAATCCTGACCATTAATCCATTTAACACTCTAGCCTGCCAAAACAGCTTTAGCAGGAATCTTTAGAAAATCCAAGGACTTAGTGGAGCGATATGTGACCAGGGTGTGCACTTCTGGAAAGAAGCATGAAACTTTGCCCTAGGTTTTTTTTTAGTATGTTGATTTAAAAAATAGCTGGAACCACGACGTCATTCCAACCTTTCACGCCAAAAATAGAAAATTCAAAATGGCCGTCACAAAACACATTTTTGCCCATTAATTGGCTCTAAGTGGCCCGATTATCATAATCTTGGTGTCTATACCTATGTTTTCAAGGTCAAAGAATCCGATAGAACATATGTGAACTAACATATTAGACATTTTTATAGTGAAAATTTAAACAATGCCTATTCTGTTAATTTATGATAAATTAATGATATAGAGATTTAAAAAGAAAATTCATCATGAAAAATTCTATTATGTTAGTTCGCATGCATTCTATTGCATTCATTGCCCTCAACAACATAGGTATAGATGGTATAGATACCAAGATCATGGTAATCTGGGCACTTAGAATTTATGGGCAAAAACATGTTTTGTGGCGGCCATTTTGAACCTTTTGGCTGGAAATCAATCAAGTCATTACCTAAATCATACACTACTGTGACACCAGTCTCGCTCCCCGACAACGTCATTCCAATCGCAACTAATGCCCAAGTAATTCCAGAATCTGCTGAGATGGATGAAGATCAAGTGCAAACTCTTTGGTTTGAAAATGTGAAGACAGCTTTGGCAAACCAATATGATCTAGTGAACATGAACATATCATGGTCAGCCTACTTTGCCAGCTTGCAAGTGTCTGTACCTAAGTCTCCTGCAATTATCGCACTCCAACCATTGTTTCGAGATGGTGCACACTCACCCGCTATGGTCAAACATGGAATGAATATCATACGACACATCACGGTACATGTCAACCCAGGACAGATACCAGTGCTTACAACCACTATATGCTATCGCCAAAAAGATTCAGTCGAAATGGCCAGATGGGTATTAAGAACGACAATATGTTGTACTAATGGGGGACCTCCACATAGAAATGGCTATGTTGAAAGTAATCGGTGACTGGCTTGACGGAAGTGGTTGGACCTATGTGATGACTTCAGCCAATGTTACTACTGAAGGGCATGCAGCTGGTCTCCAGAAAGGTTCGCACACATCCAAAGGGCAATGGGCTCATCAAGTAACTGCAGCAGCTCTGTTCATTCTTCTTCACAGAACATATGCTGAGTATTAAATGAATACCCCAGATGAGGAACAACTACACTATAATGAGTGGTGTGAGCAGATGGCATCAGATCATCCTCGGCTTGATTACTGATACACAGTATGGCAGCCGGAACTCCTCTTTCTACAGTTCCTTAGATCACAGCGTCAACAAACCTTTGTTCCCTATCTGGAGTCACTTGCAAAGATTATTCCATGGATGTTCGCTCTTGACCACTATCACTACGCTCGCTGGATGACAGTTCATGTAAGAGATCTACTTGCACTTGAGGCATACTGCCCTACCACGCATGCCCTTGCCTTTGATACGCAGAAATCTAGTTCATGAACAGCTGAATGCAATGGTGAAGGGAGACCCAGGCGTAATAGGAATTGCTGAAAATGAATCAGCACTGACACGGTGGATGGTGGCAGGCTCAGAACCAGCTAGACTCTTAATGGAGTATGCAGACACACATTCTATGAACAAGAATGCCACAGAACGCCACCATGAACAAATACCAAGTGTGCAGAAGACATTCCTTTCTCAAGTCAAGCGCGTCACTGATGTGATAGAGGAACTTGGCAATCAGTTTGCTAATACAAGTACAGAACTCTATGCCCGAGAGTGTTGTCCATACTATAAGGAACGCCGAAAACATAGGAATGGCACAATATTAGAAATGTGTTGAGGAGCGTGCCAAGGACAATACCACGGCATTCAATGACACAATACACAAGAACGGTTTTCCTCTGTTAAATTCTAATTCCAAAATCTCCAACCTTCAAAATGATGTTCAACTCTTCTTTCGGATGTATATGCCATGTCAAGCTAGAGACAGTGATATGGATGTCTTCTTCAGGCATGAAAATCATGCTTGGCCTCCATCGTTGGCGCAAATAGCATCATGCACCAAACAAACAAGTCTGACTTGATGAAATACTTGGAGTCATTGGTACCTCAATCGGAATGTGTTACAAACGTTGATGTCAAAATTCTTGATGGCGCTGCAATTGTGCACATACTTGATCCGAAGAAATCACAAATTTGTGTCAAAACATTCCAGGACTATTCACAACTAGTGTTCTTGCCTTTTATAGAATGTGTTCTCCAAGATGTTGTACGTGCAGATGTTTGTGATGTCTACGAAGAGGATAGCCTAAAAGCACAAACATGACAAAACCGTGGATCTGGTAACCATCTTCGGGTCGCTAACAACACAAACATTCCAGCTAACTGGAACAACTTTCTTCGTTCTGATTCAAACAAAGATATTCTGTTCCAACTCCTAGCTAATGCAATCCTAGAGTTTCAACTCCCACAATGGAAGCAAGTCATCTCCACATATTGCCAGAATGCGGTATCATCTTCAATAACCGACTTATCAGACTTGTCCTGCACTCACGAGGAAGCTGGCACGTGGCTCCTGTTTCATGCTTCTCATGCGTTCCATCATGGACTTGCCAAGCTAATGATACATGCAACAGATACTGATGTGGTCGTCCTCGCAATTGTTGTGTCGAGTGTGCTACAGGACTGTGAACTTTGGGTAACATTTGGTCATGGTTCTAAATTGCGTTACATCCCCTGTCACCTAATTGCAGCTGAATTAGGCAATGATGCATCGTGGGTTCTTTTGTTTATGCACGCAATATCAGGATGTGACACGGTTTCTGCCTTCTACGGAATTGGTAAGAGAACAGCAGGGACTGTTTGGCACAGTGTGCCTCAAATCGAACCTATTTTTTGGACGCTTATCTCATAATCCAAGCCAGATATCCCCCGACGACATGGACGAAATAGAGAGATATGTTGTTCTCTTGTATCAGCAAACATCAGAGCTCAGCCACGTGAATGATGCTAGGAAACAGTTATTCACTCAAAATCGCAAGATAGAAAACATCCCTCCGACATTACATACTTTGGAACTTTGAAACGGGCTGTTTATCAGGCAGGGCACATCTGGGGACAGTCACTTATAGGAGAGCCACACGTTCCAACGCCAGATTTGTGGGGCTGGAAGAGAATCAGAGATGATTCCATGTGGACTCCACGCTGGACCACTCTTCCAGAGACAACCAAAGGTTGTCAGGAACTGTTGAAATGTGGATGTAAAAAAGCTTGTACAAAAAGATGCAAGTGTGTCAAAGCAAATCTCAGGTGCACACAGATGTGCTTCTGTTCCTGGCAGTGTAACAGAGAATAAGAAAGCAGACATGAACATATGAGATATTGACAGAGAGATAATTTAATAATGTTTCAACATAATGTATGACACGCCATTGCAAATTTGATATATACAGTTTTAGTGACGTGTATGTGACCTAGAGTGTGTTAGTTTAGAGTGAGTTGTACAGTATGGCCAGTGGGACTAGAAAACGGTCCGACAACTGTACAGCTGTAGGTAGTGTCACCCTGCAGCTTAATAATTATTTTTTTCAAAATATATAGTTTACTGTCATCGGTTATTAATTATTTTTCACACACCATATGCTAAGCTACTGCACGACCGGTTTTGTCCTTACTAATATTGAACCCATGACTTTGTGATTGCGAACCAACTACGTTAACCACTGAACCATGGGCACACATGGTGTGTCATCGGTTGGAATTATCTACACGATCAACGTTACTAATACTAATAATGTGTTTCTTTCATTTCTTGATAGATATACAAGTGCAAAACCCCTATTTTGAGGATTATATATAACAGAAAAATACTTAATTTCAGTGTATTGTAATTAGGATGTAAGCTGGTATTATTGTAATGTGTTCTATTAGATTCCTTGACCTAAAAAACATAGGTATAGACACCAAGATCATGGTAGTCGGGGCACTTGGAGCCGATTTATGGGCAAAAACGTGTTTTGTGGCGGCCATTTTGAATTTTCAATTTTTGCGGGAAAACTTGGAGCGACGTCATGGTTTCCGCAATTTTTTTAATCTGCATACTTTAACCCCCCCCCCCCTAGGAAAAAGTTATTAAAAATGTCACATATCCGCTCCATTAAATGGCAAAGCTTTTTTTGAAAATTTACTACTGGAATGACTGGCTCGATAACTGAGCCAGTCATTCCAATGATAAACTTGTCAAAAATCATCTCTTGATCTGCAAATTGACATTTTCTATGACAAATGGGTTGAGCCAAAAGCTCTAATTATTTATTATGCTATGACTGGAATTATGTAAGATGAAAAATAGAGTTAATGTTGAATGTGCTTTGAACAACTCGGTCATGATTTAATATTGTACCCGTATATGGGTGTCCATCCATTCTCATGCTGTGAATTGGTAATTATAGCAAGGTTCGTACTGATCATGGAAATCCTGGAATGTCATGGAATTTGAAAATTTAAATTCCAGACCTAGAAAGTCATGGAAAATCAGTGTTTTAAATCATAGGTCATGGAAAGGTCATGGACAATGTGTGCAATTTTCAGCTCACCTGGCCAGAATGGCCAAGTGAGGTTATGCCATGGCAACCATCCGCCTGTTATCCGTCATCCGTCCACCAGCTTAACAGATTTTAACCAAATTTGACTGAAATCAAATCAAATCCTAATTGTTGTAGGCTCTAGAATCTTTATTCAGCGTTTTGATTGGTCAATTGTTTGGATGAAACTCTTAAATTTTATAAAAGACTAACAGGAAATTGTCAAAATGCATCTCATTCCTAGCCGCTTGACAGCGTTCAACTAAGTTTGGTTAGAATCACCATATTGTGACAGGCTTCAGGATTTCTATTAAGAATTTGGCTTCATCATTTTTTGGGGTCAAAATCTTAGATTTTATGAAAGACATATCAGAAATTGTCAACACACATCTTCTTATCGGCTTGAAGGATTTCATCCAAATTTGGTTAGAATTACCATATGGAAGCTATAGGATTCTAGCATGCTGTGCTCCAGGACTTCTATTCAGAATTGTGCTTGGTAAATTGTGTGGGTGACAATTCTAGCTTTTATGAAAAATGTACCGCATATTGTCAAAATGCATTTCTTCCTTAAGTAACCAATTGATGGATTTTATCCAAATTTGACTAGAAGGATCCTACTGTAGTAAAATTACGCACCATGTCATGCAAATGGTTCAAAAGCTAATGGTTCAGGTGAGCGTCACATGCCCTTGTTTGGGCTTCTTGTTCATACAGTCTGGCTGTCTCTGAGAGTTGGCGTTGTCTTAGCCATTAACAGTGTGCAGTAGCACAATTTCAGTTAATTACACAAATTATCATTCAAAAGGAAATTGAATGGTAACATCTCTCCGATGTAATTGCTAAAAGCACTCATTGAATCTGCAAACTAATGACTAGTTCATAATTGTTAGGGTGGCAGAATTTACTTGTTACTATAGTCCTGCTATGAGCCTGTGCAGCTTTAGCACAGACCAGGATTTCAGTTGACAATATAAACAAGTGCGCCACACTATAATTGCAACATAGGCAGCTTTTGTCCTAAATGTCAACAATTTTACAGACAGACTAACAAACTGACTTGCGAGGCACAACTAAAATACCATTTAGAAAATTTTCTTCGTCCTCTTAAACAGTCAAAACTTCTTGATCATACATTGTAGGTACACGATTCAAAGGCTGTTTGTTGTGTACCGTTCTCAAGTGAAAATGATTATAAAGATTATGCTAACCATTTTGGTCGTCCGACGTTTCCAATGTCTCAATTACAAGATAACTATAGATCTAAGTTGTTGAATATTTTGAAAATAATTTGACTGTGAGTTGTTGTAACTCCCAGTCAAATTAATTTCAATATATTCAACAAAATATTACTTAAAGCAAAATAATTTGTATTGTATGGTCTATAAGGATGAAAGGGTTAACCCTAATGTAGAATATGATTTTATTTAACCCTTTCAAAATTCAGATCAAATACTATAATGTTTCGAAATGTTATAATTTTGAAATGATTTTGATTGGCTGATGTTGCAGCTTTACCATCAAACCAAAAAATTAAACAAAAATGGAAATAATTATGTGAATTCCAGGCGTGAATACGGTTAAGTTGGACTCCAGCACGATTATTGTGGAATGTATTGATTATATGCATTGTATCAAGTGTAAATAATTCATTCTGCTACATTTAAAAATCGTTAAATATCAAGCATATTGTTAGAGTCGTGTTTATTACAGCACCACCACTCCAACCCGTGTCCATTACAGCCACCACCCTATGTGTATATGTAGGGGTGGCGTATGGTGGTAGGTGTGATAGATATTTTGAGAATAGTTTTCAGTTATCCAAGGTCGCTTAACATTGAAAATAATACATGCCGGCTGCGCTGAATGTAGCCCAGATACTTAGCCAGTGGCCACGTAGCCTGCCAAAGCCACCCCACCCCACACCCCTATTTCAGTCATGCTCGCAACTCCAGCTACCATAATTCATTAAATCCAGGACCAACCCACCCAGCAATGGAGCTGAACCAATATATTCGCGAGTATGTCTACAGCATTGCTGTATACCTGTAGCACGAAATATGGAATCAGCAGCAAAAGGGTTCCCATTCGCATACGTAGGGAGTACCAGTCGGCACCAGTATTCGTGTGGCATAAAACACTATTTCAGAGCACCCGTGTATAATAGATTAATAATCTCTTCGGTTTCCTATTTAACATGTTATTCTCCATTCGAGTGTATGCGCTATGTCCAACAAATAGTGTCAGGAACCGCCTAAAATACGTCTTATATAGTCTAGTCGTACACGTTTTGCCGTGTATGAGCGCGGCCATTTTGGAAAAAAGTAGTTCCGTCATTGCGATGACGCAACAAAATGGCCGGTCATTATCTTAGAGGTGTATTCTTGGCATAGCACGAAGCTACGGCTCTATGTTTAGATTGTAGATCATTGTGATGCACCAAAAAGTACAACATCTCAATAACAGAGCACATTATGGTCATAATAGAACGTCGTTGGTATTCGCGAAGAGAGCATCTTAATGAACAGAAATATAACATCTTACAAAAATACATTTGAAATATAATAATCGAACATCTTAAGGCATAATAATAGGACATGCCAATATCAAAAAAGGAAATCTCAGTGCATAGTAATAGAAAATTTTAAGCTACAAAAATCGACCACATTAGAGTAAAATAATAAATCATTTTAAAGTACAACAATAGAACATATTAATGTATAACCATAGTTCAAAACATATTAAAGTACACTAATAGAACATCCTAAGGTGCAATCAGAGAACACATTAATACACAATAATAGAACACTTTAAAGTACAATAATAGAGCACCCTAAGGTGCAACAATATACCATCCTAATTTACAATATCATTGGTGCAATATACCATCTTATTGTTGTCAAGAATAGAACACATTAACGTCTTACAAGCGTCTATCATAACACATCTTAAAATAGTAATGATGAAACATTTGATATGGTGGAGAAGCATCATACAAGCTGCAGCATTTAAGCTGCAATGCCGAACGTAAGACTGGGGTGTGTGGCTGTGCAACGTTTGTGAAATTCTTAGCCCGGGCCTATGGAACTACCATAGGATCGCTAGAAAGCTAGGATCCGGTTTCAACATTAAAGGCGCTGGGGTGGGGGGTGGGGGGGGGGGGCTGAGTTCAGAGGCCTCTGTTATTTGGCCATATCAGTCGTATACAGTACAACTAAGAAATAACTTAACATGTTTCATACACTACATAAAAAGATTTTGTTGAATATTTTGTACATAACTAGATTAGAAAACATTGCTGCCTAAGACAGGTCTTACCAACACAATTATGTTCAAAATATGCAACAGAACGTTACATTGTGTTCAAAAGTACAGCTAAGAAATAACTTAGAAACAAAATATTGTTTATGTTGTGTATGAAACATGTTATTTCTTAGACTCGTTAGTCTAGTAGGAAAAGGGGTCCCCCATGCACCCTCTTGATATATTTTTCACCTACAGTTTTGGAATCTTAAAGGTGTCTAGTAAACGAATTTTCATGTTCCCATCAGGAAATATTGTCCCATGGGGTCCGTTTGGCCATCTTGGATTTTCGGCAAAACTCTATAATCAGCATAAGCTTTGAATTAGACATCATACAGAGACAAATGACCCCCGTTTAGAGGAATCCATTTAAAGGGTTATCTTCCTGATTTAAACGACTTGAAGACATTAAGACTAAAAAAACATGAAAAAGTTAGTATAATTTACACCGAAAATCTTATAAAATATCTATATACACGGATACCAAATTATAAGAATCCCATGAAGTCTGGAATCAACTAAAATTGCTAGTAATTTGGGAACAAATAAAATATTATTTCAATACGTCAAAATGGAAGTGAACTCTAACAAGTCAATGAGGGAAGTGGGAAGGATAGGGTCACACGACCACACGGCTCCAAGATACCCTCCGTCTTCTCGCAGCCTTGTCCAGGTTCATAGGGCCTGGGGCACCAGATAGTCCTTTCAGCATGCTTGTAATTGGCAAGGCGGTGGTTCACACGGGAAATATGATGAACGAGATTGTCTCTGCAAGGTGGAGACCCACCTTAGATTTGATCGTCAGTTGTTCGCCCCCCCCCCCCCCCCCACCACCATTTGCTTCAGCATGATACTATGTAAGACATTCACAAACTTATCATGGGCATGGGGCCGTATATCAGACACGTCAATGCCTCGATGTTATCTATCACCTCTGACGTTACTGATTATTTATCACCGAGTTTTCTGTGAAAAGAACAATTGGTGCATTATAAGCTCTGTAGCGTCTTCAGGAGTCTGCCGTTGATCCTGAACTCACTTGTTTCATCTTCCCCAGCAAACAAACACCGGCTGAGTATCGTGGTGCGTTAGCCAGCTCCTTTCGACCCCCAAACCACCCACACACACGCACGCACGCACGCACACACGTGCACACACACGCACACACACGCGCGCACACACACGTTTACACACACGTGTACACACACGCGCACACACACGCGCGCACACGCACGCACGCACTAGTTCACTGACATTCACAATCTGTCGATGCTTTCCAGTCCCGGTATCGAGATAGATGGTAAGGGCAATGGGGTGAGCATTGTGGTGCCGGTCAAGAAAATGTCAGGGTCTGGCATCCTCACAATAGCTGACTTGTATTTGAAATAGATCACAACCGGGATGTCCGTCTCCTGATTTGACTCCAGCTCATGGAGCTCACACGCTGTCACCTGAAACACGCCAATGAGTGAGTTGTAGTTATATGTTAGAACATCATTCCTCTATGTACCCTACAAATTTGCAAAATTAAAAAGAATCACCCAAGCTCTCAGAAACAAGGATTACATTGAATTGCTTCGGATCTATTATATAATTACAATATAGAATAAGATTTTCAAGCATCCTAAAGAGTGTAAAGGTTGCTTTACAATGTTATTTTCCACAGAATTATTTCTGCTTTGTGTTTTTCATTCATGTTTTATTTGACCATCAATCATACCATATATTGTTAGATCATGGTCATAAGGAACAGAGAATTACAAATGGTGCTATTATAATGCTGAACATCCTATTAGAAAGGCTCATAGATTCATCATATGAATTTCAATATTCTCATGTCGCCAGCTGATGAGTCCAACAGATACGTATTGCCATCCACCGCTGCTACGGCTGTCCCAGATTTCTCGAGCCGAGATGTTGCTGGTTTGCTTCCCCACATGTGCAGTAGTAAGTGACAGAGCTGTATCTTATTCTCCTCGGTTGACAGAAATAGTTTGAAGTCATTCGGCTTCCTTTTCCTTGTTGCCGGACTCTTTAGGAGATACCGCTGTGAGAAGACACAACGCAATCTTTTCTGAGCCTTGATGAAGTCAGCATGGTATGATTCAGTTAAAAAGATAAAATTCTTTTTAGCCACCATCTGATCCAGCATCTGGAGGCAAATTTCACCAAATGTTGGAGGGAGGCTCGTCAGTGCGTAGAACAGTGCGTTTTCATCTTGGATGTAGAGGCCATCTTTTGGATAAGGCTTCAGGAGCATCAAGATAAAATAGGATGCATGTAAATATTTCATCAGGACTACACAATCCGATAAATAAATCAATTCTACAAGTTTACTCATACTTCCATGTATCAAGTAATTAAATATTATGTCGAAATGTGAACTACTTTGAGTAGGTTGGTCCACCGTATGCAAAGAATAGGCCTGCCATATCCCTGTTGCACTTGTGGAACAGCGCCAAATTGTTAGACTTCACAGAATACTGCAGCATTAGGATCAGATGGGTATGGTTCATCATACTGTGTCAGAATGTGGCGGTTTTGCCGAGGTGGCCGCCATGCACATTGTCTTCATAGGCTATGTACCTCTCGAGAATGGCAAAAGTGGCGGCATCTTGCACATGATGTCGAGGGATTCACGACTATAATTCTGGAAGAGATTGACCAGGAACTCGGGGTTGGTGAATTCAAATTTCTCCTCCTCAATGAATCTCTCAATTAACAACCACTTCACTGACAGTTTGGAGACAGAACGTGGCTTTAGCGTATGCCTTCCCCCTCAGCACACTACTCAGGCAGCCACTGGTGATGTGTTCAGCCTCAATGAGGATTTCAGCGTATCCTGATTCACTGCATTTGTTACTAGTCACCATACCTATGTAGTTCATCGTTGTGTGGAAAGGCCCTTAGGGGATGACATGATTCTTGTACTCGTCTGGGAATTTCCAAATGAGAGGGAAGGCCTGCCTTCATACATCATTCAAGGTCAAAGGTGTTGAGGACATGGTATGGTGGCATCCTCTGACTGCTTTAGCAGCTCCTTGATGACTGAGTACTCGATGAAGGGTTGCTTAATTGGGCTGAAATAGTCGATGGTGAACTTTTGGGAGGGCTTGGCACCAGTACCTGAGATGAAGCCACCAAACCCTGGAACAAGTTGCTTCTCTCCGCCGCTTCGCCTGCAAGTGGCCAGACACGATACTCGTGGATACATTTCGAGTACATTTCACAGTTTACCGTTGGCGGAGAGAACACAGCTCCCACAGGAAATTTGGGCCCAACTTGACTATAGATGTGGACAGTGGCCACGGTCTCAGGCGTGCCGACCTTCAGGGACCATGCCTTGCTAAGGTTGTAGAGAGGGAGGGTCCGATCTTGGTTGGTAGCATTGAACCTGCGTTTTACATCTTGTATCATGATGCCACCAGTGCTGTTCACCACGTTTGAACCATAGATGTTCGTGGTTATTTTGTTCCTATTGCCCCACTCAAGATGGAACACGTCGTTGCCCTCGACGGTATTACTCTGGAGTGAGGGAGGTAGAAACCTCGTCAAGAGCCTTGGCCAGTGCCGTAGCATGTTCCAAGCCTAAGGCATAGATCTCACAGTGACCCAGCCTACTGAGAATAGTGGTGAGTTGTTTACTGCGGTAGAGTTCTCGCATGGTTGGGCAGAGGAGGATGTGTTTTGACATCTTCTACTCTCCCTTTAATTAGAATTATAGCATTAGAGCAACTAACATGATAGAAACCCAATTTAAAATGCTCAGCACATGTCATAGTAGATGGTTATGTTATACCTGGCTAATAGAGATCACGACCTGTCTAGTTTTCTCACACCTCTTCTTGTCTTCAATACTAGAGATAACAAAGTTCAGTAGCTTCACGAGGTCAGAATGCCTGATGGATTATAGTACGAAGGAGCAAAGCCACATCCTCATACTTGTCTTTGGTCCCAAGCTTATACGCATAGGTCACTGCATCTGCAACGGATAGGATGGTACTGTAGACCAGGTTATAGGTGATACAGCCTTTGCCACCTGGAGAGCCTTCTCTCCAATTCTTGGATGTAGAGAACACGCAGTGATACAAGCTGCACAACCTCTTGAATGAAATCACGCACAGCAGTGAATGCCTTCAGATGTGCAGCAGCGACCTGGCTCTGTATCATTGTCACAGTTCGTAGCTTGGGCTGTATAACGCAGGTGCTTGATGTACTTTAGATTGAATGACTTGCAACATGAATGGTGGAAATTGTTCTTTCTCGCAAACAGGTCCTTGTCTTGCACACTGCGATTTAGACAATGCAGCCCTAGTGTTATGGCTCGAGGCTCAATCTGCTTCCATGTAGGCGCCTTCAAGGCATGGCAAGTGTCCTTGAATATTGAGACTTGATGCATCGTGCAGTCTTTTCTGACAGTTCAAGCTTTCCGCAGAAGATACATTCTGGATGGAACCGCTGCGTGGCAGATGAAGATGGTGATGAAGATGGTGATTTACGAGGAAAGCGTGAGGTTGAGCCTTCATTAGGTATTACACTACACTTTAAACGATCCTGGTTTCTAGTAAGCTTTGGTTAACAGCCACGATGATATCCAATTGCTTCTAAATGTGCACCAACAAGACTCCAAAATGTTATTACAGATATCGTCCATACGATAGGGTGAATCATAAGGTTCGATGAGTCGACTGTCATGAATACCAGGGGCGCCGGAATGACTGTAACTTTGGGGGGCAAACAAAGCAAGCGGGCGGGGGGGGGCCGGAAAATTTTGAAATCCAGATGCTCCCAGAACGCATTTCCCGCCTTCTGAGTGCTGAATATGCCACTTTAGTGTGCTGGAGATTTATCATATATTTACCCTGCTTCTTCTAAAAAAATCAAATTCTACACTAGGCCACCAAAGCCCATCATATGTTTACGCCAATGAGATTCTCTTGGGAGGGGCCACCAACTCTTAGACAAAGGGCATAAGAGTTGAATTGTCTTATAGAGAATCATGGGGTCTCTGTCAAACCTACTTATATATAAGTGGTTGCGGGCTTTCCTTTTGGCAATTAGGCAGAGGTAATTTCAGACTATACTTTTCTACTATATGTTATTGACAGGTCTATAGGCTGCATGACTAATATGATTCGTTTTACTAATTATTAGTTTTATTTTAAAAATACAATTACATAGTACATACTCCAAGGCTGTTTGGCGCTCACAATCCTCACATCAGTCATCAGTCATAGAATTACTGGTCAATAGATAGTGATGCCTAATAACCACTGGTCAAGTATACTAAATGTAAAAAACAACTTTGTTTTGTTTGAATTTGAACCTGATCATCCTGATGATGAGATTAGTAATTTCTCAGACATAACTGAGCATGTATGCACGGCGTGTATACACGTGCAGTGATATCTCAGAAACTACTAAAGTACTAATCTAAACATGTCCAACATTGCACGCATACAGACATGATTACAAGTCCTTACTAGACTAGGGTAATTACAATAAAAAAAACTTTTGCTAAAATCATAATTCTAGAATCCAGAAAATGGTAATGGGTAATACACTAATACGAGATATGCCATTGTACTTGACAGATGATTCTGAATCATGATATGTTTAGCTTATGACATAGGTGCAAAGGTGTTTTGTCTTCCACTGTCACGTGAGATAAACTCTTTATTAATTTCGATATATCTAATGACTCTGCCGTTGCCGTTTCTGCGTCATCGAATTCCTCAAGTACGTTTTCAGCCTCCGCAGCTGACTGAAGCTTCTCTCAGCGGTTGCAGTTGTAGCTGGATTGACTAGATACAATTTACACAGAACAACTACCTGAGGAATCATCTTCTTAAGCTCACTAGCACCAATTTTACGGAGAATTTGATTAATGTCCAAATTGTTGGTGTTCGTGGTTTTGGAGTTCCACGCATGTTTTCTAGGTTTTGCAGCTGTGACCGTAAACGTTGAAAATCGAGATCATTTGTGTATTGGCCTTCGATTTCCTTCATTGCTTCCTCTGGAATTTCATCGCCATTCCAGCCTGCCAGCAAAACCGATTCTATGGCCTGTAGTGCTGGGATACTCTTGCATGTTATTCGGTCCTTAAGCGCATTGACAGCATTATCAATGGCATTATAGTAGTTTGATCGATACATATTCTTTGGCGTTTCGAATCGGTGGGGTACAGAGCTTTGGTACCGAGTGGCTGCACGGGCTTGTCGTGGCAACCTTGGTGGGTCAGCTTCCATTCGAGATGCTTCTTCTTCAGATTGCTTCCACAGTCTACAAAAGTCGTCATCGTTTCGATGTAATGTTAATGAATTGATGGTGAATTCGACAAGCTTTATGCTTTCATTGACGCTAATGTTCTTCGCCTGTAACTGTGTGCTCAGTGTATCTGTTAATTCAAATATTTGCATTGATAAAGCCAAGGTGAAGTAGAATTCGAAAGTTGTCAACTTATCTAAGAAACCATTAGCATGTTAAGCAGCTGATTTATCGCTAGCTATGTTTGACATCTCGGTGAGTGCATCTCTTAAAATGTCAAGCTGCTGGCTAATGCCCTGAGGTGCCTTGTACTTAACGGTAAACCGTGTTGGACACAGTGGACGTACATGAGTTTGTTTACATCCCAATGATTCTGCAATAGTTTTGAGGATTGCGCATCGCTTTGGTGAATCTCTAACGAAATTGATCGTATCCTGTACAAGAAGAAGGAAATCACGCATTAAGGGAACATTGGTTACTGTTGCCTGTACTGCTAAATTTACGCAGTGCATATGACAATGCGTTGCTATTATTCTCGGCTCTTCCTTTGAAATCGTGAAGAAACGCCACTTTTGACACCTTGAAATACACTGGCACCATCAAAACAGACAGCCCGATAGTCAGTTATACCGATACCAAAACGCAGAAGCACATCCTTCAGAGTGGTGAAAATGGTATCCGCATCACACTTCTCCATACTATGAAATCCGAGGACATCTTCATCGGCCTCTAAAGAATCACTCACTGTACGGATGCAGATTGACATCTGTTCCTGTCGTGTTATGTCCGTGGTCTCGTCGGCCATGACAGCGGAAAAAACCTGAATCTTCCTTGCCAGTTGGCGCATGATTTCAACTGCACAAAGTTCGATTATTTCCTCTTGTATGTCTTAGGATGTCCATGTAATTTTTCTGTCAAGCCACTTTTTAAGGTCCTCACAGTCCTCACTGCGAAGCTTCAATAGACACAAGAAATTACTTCGCTCATCTGTTTTTCCACGGATAGCTAAACCCTGCCTAGCAAGGTACAATAATGACGTAAATATCGCATGCAAGTTTTTTGTAGCCTTGATGCGATTTTCCTCAGCGTGTTTTTGAACTTGTGCATGCACGTTTTGACCACCCTTGAACGATTCTACCTTGTAGATCATGTGGCGATGAGCCTGGCTCTTCTCATGCGTGGCGAACTTCTCCAAAGCTTTCTTCCAAATCTTGTATCCATCAGAAGAAAAGGTTGCCTCAGACTTTGATGTATCCAAGAACCCGCGAACATTACCTTGCAAGAACAATTGTCGAATGGCCGTACTGGTGATAGTGACCAGCACAACGATATCACACCTTCCTCACAAAACCGTGTTAGAGATGCCATCGCAAAATTCATTGTCAGGCTGAGGGCCCACCACCCATTCCAGAATCGCCAGATGGAGCAACTAGTTTCTCTATCCATTGAAAAGATTGCTGACTCATCACTAAATTGTGATAGTGCGATTAGTGCTGGCGAAAACTTGGTTAACAATGTAGAAGGCCAAACGTTTCCTATTAGTGAACTGCTTAGGACAGATGTAGCTAAATTGTTAGCTTCGGTAAGCAATACCATAACTGTCCGCGATGATGAAGTTGTTGTAAACCTATCACTCATGTTTAATCGAATCACGTGTATCCTTGAATCACAGGAAGAGATGAAAGAATACTTAACATATGAGCTCTCACCACAGCCCCCCCCCCCCACCGGCAGTCACTCCGTCATAATGGGGGAATGCGTAAGACACAGAAGTGTCCTGGGGACGATCCTCAAAGATAATGGCAGAGAGTGAACAAATCTCACCGAGCAACCTACCTTCGTTCTCGATGGTGGTTACTTGATTCGTGCTGTGTTATGACCAAAACAATCGACGTATCGCGATGTTTGTGTAAATTATCAGACCTATATTTCGAAGCATTTTGGAAACGAGGTCCATGTTGTGTTTGACGGTTGTTCAAACCAACTTCAACAAAAATTCAGGAATAGATGCTTATGATCATGTTGATAATCACTTAGGACTGTCGGTATGATCAGCGAACGAAAAGAAGAAGAAGACGCATCACACAAAGGGGCGGTATTCAGTAGATGTTGATGTTCAACTTGATCTCCCTACAACAACATCCCGTAGTGACTTCCTAACAAATGTGTCCAATAAAAGCCGACTGATTGGGATTCTTAGTGTTAACATAGTAGGTAATGGTGGGGTTGTAGGGAATTTAGCTGAGAGCAACGCATATACTGCGATCATTAAAACTTCACTTGATCCTGCATCGGAATTAGGCTCAGACATTGTTGTGGTAGGGACTAACACTGATCTACTTGTAACGTTGTTGGCACAGGGGATGATGACATGAAATTGCAAATGCTCACGTCTGTGAACCCAATCAAAGTTTAAAACATACATGAAATTCAAGAATCACTCGGCCCTACTATCTACAATTTGCCTGTGATACATGTGATTAGTGGCTGCGACACAATCTCGTCTTTGTTCGAAATCCGTAAGAAAACAGCATTCGAAATATTGTGTGATAAGGACCAGGAACTCATGTCCGTATTTGTTAGAGATTGCAGGACAAAAGATGATCTTGCAAAGTTTGGAAAACGACTGATTCTTGCTCGCTATGGAGGGAATACTACTAATAGTCTAGATAATTTTAGATACATAGCTTATAAACGTTCCGTATCAAATACCGCTTTACGTAGTTCTTTCTAGCTGGCGTCACTCCCACCCACCAGTGCTGCTGCCGCCAACGAACACTCTTTCATGGTATACCTACAAGTACAAACCTGGTATTTTAACACTCTAAAGCCTTTAGAATGGGGATTGGAGGAAAGATATTGGTGTCTTCTACCATCACTTCTTGTGATCTAGTTGCTCCAAAATCACTGTTGAACTTGATTAGTTGTGGATCTAAATCTGGATGTTTCAAGTTGTAATTTTCGATCCTGTGGGCGTGGGTGTAGTCTAATTAACCGTCGGTCTGACCGATTTGATTCTTTTCCAGGTAGGGGGTGGGGTGGTGGGGTAGTATGCTCCCTCTGTATTCTATTCTATCAAAACTCGAATCTCTGATACTGATTAATGACTCTTTACTAAGTTGATATTAATAGTACGATTGTAGATTCTACATATTGACGATGCAGGAGTGTACAGGATTCTTACTTGTATGATTAAAGCTGATATCTTGACAAATTCTTTTCTGAGAACTATTAACTCTTCAATAGCTGTCAAGAACAGAAAACCGGATCCCTCAATGATGTTAGTCGAAGCTGCCAAGAACAGAAAACCGGATCCCTCAATGATGTTAGTCGAAGCTGCCAAGAACAGAAAACCGGAGCCCTCAATGATGTTAGTCGAAGCTGCCAAGAACAGAAAACCGGATCCCTCAATGATGTTAGTCGAAGCTGCCAAGAACAGAAAACCGGATCCCTCAATGATGTTAGTCGAAGCTGCCAAGAACAGAAAACCGGATCCCTCAATGATGTTAGTCGAAGCTGCCAAGAACAGAAAACCGGATCCCTCAATGATGTTAGTCGAAGCTGCCAAGAACAGAAAACCGGATCCCTCAATGATGTTAGTCGAAGCTGCCAAGAACAGAAAACCGGATCCCTCAATGATGTTAGTCGAAGCTGCCAAGAACAGAAAACCGGATCCCTCAATGATGTTAGTCGAAGCTGCCAAGAACAGAAAACCGGAGCCCTCAATGATGTTAGTCGAAGCTGCCAAGAACAGAAAACCGGATCCCTCAATGATGTTAGTCGAAGCTGCCAAGAACAGAAAACCGGATCCCTCAATGATGTTAGTCGAAGCTGCCAAGAACAGAAAACCGGATCCCTCAATGATGTTAGTCGAAGCTGCCAAGAACAGAAAACCGGATCCCTCAATGATGTTAGTCGAAGCTGCCAAGAACAGAAAACCGGATCCCTCAATGATGTTAGTCGAAGCTGCCAAGAACAGAAAACCGGATCCCTCAATGATGTTAGTCGAAGCTGCCAAGAACAGAAAACCGGATCCCTCAATGATGTTAGTCGAAGCTGCCAAGAACAGAAAACCGGATCCCTCAATGATGTTAGTCGAAGCTGCCAAGAACAGAAAACCGGATCCCTCAATGATGTTAGTCGAAGCTGCCAAGAACAGAAAACCGGATCCCTCAATGATGTTAGTCGAAGCTGCCAAGAACAGAAAACCGGAGCCCTCAATGATGTTAGTCGAAGCTGCCAAGAACAGAAAACCGGATCCCTCAATGATGTTAGTCGAAGCTGCCAAGAACAGAAAACCGGATCCCTCAATGATGTTAGTCGAAGCTGCCAAGAACAGAAAACCGGATCCCTCAATGATGTTAGTCGAAGCTGCCAAGAACAGAAAACCGGATCCCTCAATGATGTTAGTCGAAGCTGCCAAGAACAGAAAACCGGATCCCTCAATGATGTTAGTCGAAGCTGCCAAGAACAGAAAACCGGAACCCTCAATGATGTTAGTCGAAGCTGCCAAGAACAGAAAACCGGATCCCTCAATGATGTTAGTCGAAGCTGCCAAGAACAGAAAACCGGCGCCCTCAATGATGTTAGTCGAAGCTGCCAAGAACAGAAAACCGGATCCCTCAATGATGTTAGTCGAAGCTGCCAAGAACAGAAAACCGGATCCCTCAATGATGTTAGTCGAAGCTGCCAAGAACAGAAAACCGGAGCCCTCAATGATGTTAGTCGAAGCTGCCAAGAACAGAAAACCGGATCCCTCAATGATGTTAGTCGAAGCTGCCAATAACAGAAAACCGGATCCCTCCATGATGTTAGTCGAAGCTGCCAAGAACAGAAAACCGGATCCCTCAATGATGTTAGTCGAAGCTGCCAAGAACAGAAAACCGGATCCCTCAATGATGTTAGTCGAAGCTGCCAAGAACAGAAAACCGGATCCCTCAATGATGTTAGTCGAAGCTGCCAAGAACAGAAAACCGGATCCCTCAATGATGTTAGTCGAAGCTGCCAAGAACAGAAAACCGGATCCCTCAATGATGTTAGTCGAAGCTGCCAAGAACAGAAAACCGGATCCCTCAATGATGTTAGTCGAAGCTGCCAAGAACAGAAAACCGGATCCCTCAATGATGTTAGTCGAAGCTGCCAAGAACAGAAAACCGGATCCCTCAATGATGTTAGTCGAAGCTGCCAAGAACAGAAAACCGGATCCCTCAATGATGTTAGTCGAAGCTGCCAAGAACAGAAAACCGGATCCCTCAATGATGTTAGTCGAAGCTGCCAAGAACAGAAAACCGGAGCCCTCAATGATGTTAGTCGAAGCTGCCAAGAACAGAAAACCGGATCCCTCAATGATGTTAGTCGAAGCTGCCAAGAACAGAAAACCGGATCCCTCAATGATGTTAGTCGAAGCTGCCAAGAACAGAAAACCGGATCCCTCAATGATGTTAGTCGAAGCTGCCAAGAACAGAAAACCGGAGCCCTCAATGATGTTAGTCGAAGCTGCCAAGAACAGAAAACCGGATCCCTCAATGATGTTAGTCGAAGCTGCCAAGAACAGAAAACCGGATCCCTCAATGATGTTAGTCGAAGCTGCCAAGAACAGAAAACCGGAGCCCTCAATGATGTTAGTCGAAGCTGCCAAGAACAGAAAACCGGATCCCTCAATGATGTTAGTCGAAGCTGCCAAGAACAGAAAACCGGATCCCTCAATGATGTTAGTCGAAGCTGCCAAGAACAGAAAACCGGATCCCTCAATGATGTTAGTCGAAGCTGCCAAGAACAGAAAACCGGATCCCTCAATGATGTTAGTCGAAGCTGCCAAGAACAGAAAACCGGATCCCTCAATGATGTTAGTCGAAGCTGCCAAGAACAGAAAACCGGATCCCTCAATGATGTTAGTCGAAGCTGCCAAGAACAGAAAACCGGATCCCTCAATGATGTTAGTCGAAGCTGCCAAGAACAGAAAACCGGATCCCTCAATGATGTTAGTCGAAGCTGCCAAGAACAGAAAACCGGATCCCTCAATGATGTTAGTCGAAGCTGCCAAGAACAGAAAACCGGAGCCCTCAATGATGTTAGTCGAAGCTGCGAAGAACAGAAAACCGGATCCCTCAATGATGTTAGTCGAAGCTGCCAAGAACAGAAAACCGGATCCCTCAATGATGTTAGTCGAAGCTGCCAAGAACAGAAAACCGGATCCCTCAATGATGTTAGTCGAAGCTGCCAAGAACAGAAAACCGGATCCCTCAATGATGTTAGTCGAAGCTGCCAAGAACAGAAAACCGGATCCCTCAATGATGTTAGTCGAAGCTGCCAAGAACAGAAAACCGGATCCCTCAATGATGTTAGTCGAAGCTGCCAAGAACAGAAAACCGGATCCCTCAATGATGTTAGTCGAAGCTGCCAAGAACAGAAAACCGGATCCCTCAATGATGTTAGTCGAAGCTGCCAAGAACAGAAAACCGGATCCCTCAATGATGTTAGTCGAAGCTGCCAAGAACAGAAAACCGGATCCCTCAATGATGTTAGTCGAAGCTGCCAAGAACAGAAAACCGGATCCCTCAATGATGTTAGTCGAAGCTGCCAAGAACAGAAAACCGGATCCCTCAATGATGTTAGTCGAAGCTGCCAAGAACAGAAAACCGGATCCCTCAATGATGTTAGTCGAAGCTGCCAAGAACAGAAAACCGGATCCCTCAATGATGTTAGTCGAAGCTGCCAAGAACAGAAAACCGGATCCCTCAATGATGTTAGTCGAAGCTGCCAAGAACAGAAAACCGGATCCCTCAATGATGTTAGTCGAAGCTGCCAAGAACAGAAAACCGGATCCCTCAATGATGTTAGTCGAAGCTGCCAAGAACAGAAAACCGGATCCCTCAATGATGTTAGTCGAAGCTGCCAAGAACAGAAAACCGGAGCCCTCAATGATGTTAGTCGAAGCTGCCAAGAACAGAAAACCGGAGCCCTCAATGATGTTAGTCGAAGCTGCCAAGAACAGAAAACCGGATCCCTCAATGATGTTAGTCGAAGCTGCCAAGAACAGAAAACCGGATCCCTCAATGATGTTAGTCGAAGCTGCCAAGAACAGAAAACCGGAGCCCTCAATGATGTTAGTCGAAGCTGCCAAGAACAGAAAACCGGATCCCTCAATGATGTTAGTCGAAGCTGCCAAGAACAGAAAACCGGAGCCCTCAATGATGTTAGTCGAAGCTGCCAAGAACAGAAAACCGGATCCCTCAATGATGTTAGTCGAAGCTGCCAAGAACAGAAAACCGGATCCCTCAATGATGTTAGTCGAAGCTGCCAAGAACAGAAAACCGGAGCCCTCAATGATGTTAGTCGAAGCTGCCAAGAACAGAAAACCGGATCCCTCAATGATATTAGTCGAAGCTGCCAAGAACAGAAAACCGGATCCCTCAATGATGTTAGTCGAAGCTGCCAAGAACAGAAAACCGGAACCCTCAATGATGTTAGTCGAAGCTGCCAAGAACAGAAAACCGGATCCCTCAATGATGTTAGTCGAAGCTGCCAAGAACAGAAAACCGGCGCCCTCAATGATGTTAGTCGAAGCTGCCAAGAACAGAAAACCGGATCCCTCAATGATGTTAGTCGAAGCTGCCAAGAACAGAAAACCGGATCCCTCAATGATGTTAGTCGAAGCTGCCAAGAACAGAAAACCGGAGCCCTCAATGATGTTAGTCGAAGCTGCCAAGAACAGAAAACCGGATCCCTCAATGATGTTAGTCGAAGCTGCCAATAACAGAAAACCGGATCCCTCCATGATGTTAGTCGAAGCTGCCAAGAACAGAAAACCGGATCCCTCAATGATGTTAGTCGAAGCTGCCAAGAACAGAAAACCGGATCCCTCAATGATGTTAGTCGAAGCTGCCAAGAACAGAAAACCGGATCCCTCAATGATGTTAGTCGAAGCTGCCAAGAACAGAAAACCGGATCCCTCAATGATGTTAGTCGAAGCTGCCAAGAACAGAAAACCGGATCCCTCAATGATGTTAGTCGAAGCTGCCAAGAACAGAAAACCGGATCCCTCAATGATGTTAGTCGAAGCTGCCAAGAACAGAAAACCGGATCCCTCAATGATGTTAGTCGAAGCTGCCAAGAACAGAAAACCGGATCCCTCAATGATGTTAGTCGAAGCTGCCAAGAACAGAAAACCGGAGCCCTCAATGATGTTAGTCGAAGCTGCCAAGAACAGAAAACCGGATCCCTCAATGATGTTAGTCGAAGCTGCCAAGAACAGAAAACCGGATCCCTCAATGATGTTAGTCGAAGCTGCCAAGAACAGAAAACCGGATCCCTCAATGATGTTAGTCGAAGCTGCCAAGAACAGAAAACCGGATCCCTCAATGATGTTAGTCGAAGCTGCCAAGAACAGAAAACCGGATCCCTCAATGATGTTAGTCGAAGCTGCCAAGAACAGAAAACCGGATCCCTCAATGATGTTAGTCGAAGCTGCCAAGAACAGAAAACCGGAGCCCTCAATGATGTTAGTCGAAGCTGCCAAGAACAGAAAACCGGAGCCCTCAATGATGTTAGTCGAAGCTGCCAAGAACAGAAAACCGGATCCCTCAATGATGTTAGTCGAAGCTGCCAAGAACAGAAAACCGGATCCCTCAATGATGTTAGTCGAAGCTGCCAAGAACAGAAAACCGGATCCCTCAATGATGTTAGTCGAAGCTGCCAAGAACAGAAAACCGGATCCCTCAATGATGTTAGTCGAAGCTGCCAAGAACAGAAAACCGGATCCCTCAATGATGTTAGTCGAAGCTGCCAAGAACAGAAAACCGGAACCCTCAATGATGTTAGTCGAAGCTGCCAAGAACAGAAAACCGGATCCCTCAATGATGTTAGTCGAAGCTGCCAAGAACAGAAAACCGGATCCCTCAATGATGTTAGTCGAAGCTGCCAAGAACAGAAAACCGGATCCCTCAATGATGTTAGTCGAAGCTGCCAAGAACAGAAAACCGGATCCCTCAATGATGTTAGTCGAAGCTGCCAAGAACAGAAAACCGGATCCCTCAATGATGTTAGTCGAAGCTGCCAAGAACAGAAAACCGGATCCCTCAATGATGTTAGTCGAAGCTGCCAAGAACAGAAAACCGGATCCCTCAATGATGTTAGTCGAAGCTGCCAAGAACAGAAAACCGGATCCCTCAATGATGTTAGTCGAAGCTGCCAAGAACAGAAAACCGGATCCCTCAATGATGTTAGTCGAAGCTGCCAAGAACAGAAAACCGGATCCCTCAATGATGTTAGTCGAAGCTGCCAAGAACAGAAAACCGGAGCCCTCAATGATGTTAGTCGAAGCTGCCAAGAACAGAAAACCGGATCCCTCAATGATGTTAGTCGAAGCTGCCAAGAACAGAAAACCGGATCCCTCAATGATGTTAGTCGAAGCTGCCAAGAACAGAAAACCGGATCCCTCAATGATGTTAGTCGAAGCTGCCAAGAACAGAAAACCGGAGCCCTCAATGATGTTAGTCGAAGCTGCCAAGAACAGAAAACCGGATCCCTCAATGATGTTAGTCGAAGCTGCCAAGAACAGAAAACCGGAACCCTCAATGATGTTAGTCGAAGCTGCCAAGAACAGAAAACCGGATCCCTCAATGATGTTAGTCGAAGCTGCCAAGAACAGAAAACCGGCGCCCTCAATGATGTTAGTCGAAGCTGCCAAGAACAGAAAACCGGATCCCTCAATGATGTTAGTCGAAGCTGCCAAGAACAGAAAACCGGAGCCCTCAATGATGTTAGTCGAAGCTGCCAAGAACAGAAAACCGGAGCCCTCAATGATGTTAGTCGAAGCTGCCAAGAACAGAAAACCGGATCCCTCCATGATGTTAGTCGAAGCTGCCAATAACAGAAAACCGGATCCCTCCATGATGTTAGTCGAAGCTGCCAAGAACAGAAAACCGGATCCCTCAATGATGTTAGTCGAAGCTGCCAAGAACAGAAAACCGGATCCCTCAATGATGTTAGTCGAAGCTGCCAAGAACAGAAAACCGGATCCCTCAATGATGTTAGTCGAAGCTGCCAAGAACAGAAAACCGGATCCCTCAATGATGTTAGTCGAAGCTGCCAAGAACAGAAAACCGGATCCCTCAATGATGTTAGTCGAAGCTGCCAAGAACAGAAAACCGGATCCCTCAATGATGTTAGTCGAAGCTGCCAAGAACAGAAAACCGGATCCCTCAATGATGTTAGTCGAAGCTGCCAAGAACAGAAAACCGGATCCCTCAATGATGTTAGTCGAAGCTGCCAAGAACAGAAAACCGGATCCCTCAATGATGTTAGTCGAAGCTGCCAAGAACAGAAAACCGGATCCCTCAATGATGTTAGTCGAAGCTGCCAAGAACAGAAAACCGGAGCCCTCAATGATGTTAGTCGAAGCTGCCAAGAACAGAAAACCGGATCCCTCAATGATGTTAGTCGAAGCTGCCAAGAACAGAAAACCGGATCCCTCAATGATGTTAGTCGAAGCTGCCAAGAACAGAAAACCGGATCCCTCAATGATGTTAGTCGAAGCTGCCAAGAACAGAAAACCGGATCCCTCAATGATGTTAGTCGAAGCTGCCAAGAACAGAAAACCGGAGCCCTCAATGATGTTAGTCGAAGCTGCCAAGAACAGAAAACCGGATCCCTCAATGATGTTAGTCGAAGTTGATGTGCGTCGAAAGCCAGCTGAGAAGAGATCTTGTTTCTGTCATGGGGTCTCGTTTTATACCGCTTTCTTAATGCGTCGCCCTCGTCCTTTCTACCCTTCCTTGGTCAGCTATTCTGTCATTTACTATTTTCAGTAATTCCATCATTCCGTCATATATATTTTGGGAAATTACAACTTGTTCACTTATCCATTTATTGGTCAGTCATTCTGTCATTTACTATTTTCATCGATATTCCCAACAATGGAAGGGCATTTTTACCATACGAGTTGTCTTCCTCTAGTTCGTATTTTCGCACTGTCATTCCTCCTCCCTCCCCCCCCCCCCACATTTGCTGACCAATTGACTGGGAATAACACTGGCACGCGAATCTTCAGACTTTCAGCGATACCATTTGTTTCTTGCCATACGGTCTACACTGCCTGGTATTTGGTGTCTATCAGTTCTACCCATTGAAATAAACCATATACTGCTATCTTAGCGCGTTAAAACGCTGTTTTGTAATCTCAGCTCTGTCGATTTGGCATTTCCAATAATGTATAGTTATATATCGTCTTTTCCGAAAACATGTAGGCGGGAGTATACTCAGAAATCTAAATTTCAAAACAAACGCTAGAAAACCATTGAATAAAGTAATTTAACAGGAATTTGACAGGAAATTGCTCCTGCTTGCGGCAGCAACAGCTTCCAGTTAAACTACTTTGAAATATTCAGCATAATATTTCTTACATCATATAAATGTACATGAAATTATTTAAATTAGATTAAGAAAATTTTAACCTACACATTTTTGCAGTTAAAGAACTTTATGTACTTTTATACGATGTAAGAAATAGTACGTTGATTATTTTGAAACTAATTTGACGGGAAGCTGTTGCTGACTTAGTTTGCTGAGCATTTTGACAGAGAATGGACTGAAAGCCAACGATGCCTAAGAAAATAACGACTTGCAGTCAAATTCGTAGTTAGATATACGTATTTTAAAATTTTATGTATAACCACTCAATGACCATGCCGGACCATGTAGAATGAAATAGTTTGATCAGGTTGGAACGGATTGTACATACAATTAAAATGTCCATTCTAATTAACCCTTAAAGCTGGGCCGACCAAAATATTCTTTGGCTATACCGCGCCAGCATGCGAGTCTAACACTCAGGGTAAAGTATGCATTTACATTACACAGTTATATGATGCTGATGATAGTGATTAATGATAATGATCGATGATGATAATTATTGATGTTGATTGATAACGCACATGTTATGTTAAAACATTAGACCTACATGATGATGGTGGTGATGATGCATTCCCAACAATGAACTATACCGCCTCTACCATGTGTACCGGTGCGATATACAAGCCTTTTCACACCTTTCCAGTTTGGGCCTAGTTCTTGTGTAGCGAGTGCCAGCTATACAGTGGCAACCATGTATTAGGCTTACTAGGAATACTATCTGGGCAAGGACGATAAACGTCTAACCATTTTCAATCTTGACATTCTGATAGCTCATATTGGAATAACAAGTGAAATCTTTTAAATTCAAGTCTACTATAAGCTCTTGCTTTCAATGTACTCGACACGTTTAAATAAAATTAGAATCAAAATATTTAGCAACTAGATTCCTACATCGTAAATAATGTAAAGTACGATATTTGCGTGTTAAAAGGGTTAGTTCTTCTCCATTCCTTTCCGCTCAAGCATTACTACTACGAAACACCTGTTTTTTAACATGGGAAGACACTTTCTATATTAGCCAACTTATATTCCGAGATCACTAGTCAGGTCAAATGTTCAGACAATAAAGGTTACCATATTCACGCTCTCACCACCTCTTAATGATAGTAGATAGCAGGCTCCTCGTGTACGTATGCAGCAGAAACTGTCCACATTACACCCATCTTAGAGGCTCTCATGGCGGTAGCTCTGTAAGATAGGTGGTCATAAGACAACGCATCTTAAATATCCGCGATCTTGTGGCAACTAAACCATTCACAGCAAAAACTAATATTTATTAAGCCACATACTGTCTTTAATGGAGGCTCTTTGATGTTCCATAATGTGCCCGTTATAGACAGGTAAAATTAGGCATTGATTTTCACCTGGTCCAAGCTCATTGATAAAGGGTTTTGTCTGACTAAACTATGACATTACGTCAACATACCTTAGCCTCTATCACTACATTCGCCTGCCGATCTTCCGTTCCACCTAGCTGGCCATACGTCCGTCTGTCCGACCATCCCTTCGTTTGTTCATTCATTTGTTGATTTATGTATTTATTTCTACCACTCCACCAAACACGTTCATAGACATCCAATGCTCACGATGATGGGTCGGAGTACCGTAATGCCTGTGAATCAATAAAGAGTGCCGTAATACCCGTGAATCAATAAAGAGTGCCATAATACCCGTGAATCAATAAAGAGTGCCATAATACCCGTGAATCAATAAAGAGTGCTATAATACCCGTGAATCAATAAAGACTGCTGTAATGCCCGTGAATCAATAAAGACTGCTGTAATGCCCGTGAATCAATAAAGAGTGCCGTAATACCAGTGAATCAATAAAGACTGCTCTAATGCCCGTGAATCAATAACGAGTGCCGTAATGTCCGTGAATCAATAAAGAGTGCCGTAATGACCGTGAATCAATAAAGTGTGCCATAATACCCGTGAATCAATAAAGAGTGCCGTAATGACTGTGAATCAATAAAGAGTGCCGTAATGACCATGAATCAATAAAGAGTGCCGTAATACCTGTGATCAATAAAGAGTGCCGTAATACCCGTGAATCAATAAAGAGTGCCATAATACATGTGAATCAATAAAGAGTGCCGTAATGACCATGAATCAATAGCCATAATGCCCGTGAATCAATAAAGAGTGTCGCAATGCCCGTGAATCAATAAAGAGTGCCGTAATACCCATGAATCAATAAAGAGTGCCTTAATACCCATGAATCAATAATTGGTGCCATAATGCCCGTGAATCAATAAAGTGCTGTAATGCCCGTGAATCAATACAGAATGCTGTAATACCCGTGAATCAATAAAGAGTGCCGTAATGCCCGTGAATCAATAAAGAGTGCCATAATGCCCGTGATATCAACAAAGAGTGCCGTAATACCCGTGAATCAATAAAGAATGTCGTAATGACTGTGAATCAATAAAGCATGCCATAATGACCATGAATCAATAAAGAGTGCGGTAATACCTGTGAATCAATAAAGAGTGCCGCAATACCCGTGAATCAATAAAGAGTGCCGTAATACCCATGAATCAATAAAGAGTGCCATAATACACGTGGATGAATAAAGAGTGCCATAATGACCGTGAATCAATAAATGGTGCCATAATGCCCGTGAATCAATAAAGAGTGCCGTAATGCCCATGAATCAGTAACGAGTGCCGTAATCCTCATGAATCAATAAAGGGTGCCTTAATACCCATGAATCAATAAAGAGTGTCATAGAACATGTGAATCAATAAAGAGTACCGTAATACCCATGAATCAATAGAGGGCTGTTCTTCTTCTTTTCGCTCGCTGATCATACCGCCAGTCCTGTAAGTGACTATCGACATGATCATAAGCGGGCTGTAATACCCATGAAACAATAAAGAGTTCCGTAATGCCCGTGAATCAATAAAGAGTGCTGTAATACCTGTGAATCAATAAAGAGTGTCGTAATGCCCGTGAATCAATAAAGAGTGTCGTAATGTCCGTGAATCAATAAAGAGTGCTGTAATACCCTTGAATCAATAAAGAGGGCTGTAATGCCCGTGAATCAATAAAGAGTGCCATATTGACCATGCATCAATAAAGAGTGCTGTAATACCCGCGAAACAATAAAGAGTGCCGTAACACCCGTGAATCAATAAAGAGTGCTGTAATACCCGTGAATCAATAAAGAGTGTCGTAATGCCCGTGCCTCAATAAAGAGTGTCGTAATGCCCGTGAATCAATAAAGGGTGCCATATTGACCGTGAATCAATAAAGAGTGCTGTAATGCCCATGAATCAATAAAGAGTGCTGTAGTATCCGTGAATCAATAAAGAGTGCCGTAATGCCTGTGAATCAATAAAGAGTGCCGCAATTCCCGTGAATCAATAAAGAGTGCCGTAATGACCGTGGATCAATTGATTCACGGTAATACCCGTAAATCAATAAAGAGTGTCGTAATACCCGTGAATCAATAAAGTGCCGTAATACCCATGCATAAATAAAGAGTGGCGTAATGATCGTGAATCAATAAAGAGTGCCGTAATGCCCGTGAATCAATAAAAAGTGCCGTAATACCCATGAATCAATAAAGAGTGCCGTAATACCCGTAAATCAATAAAGAGTGCCGTAATGACCGTGAATCAATAAAGAATTTGATTGTCGGTATGGTAAAGAAGTCACCGCAGCGTGGCGTACTTTCGCACGTGCCTACCACATTGCTGTTTTCAACAAATATTTTTTATTTGAATATAATTTCCACCATTCAAATGCAAAAGGAAGAAACAAAGAATTATCACAAAAACATAATATTTACTGATTCGCAATCTTGGATCTCCATACTTTCTGACACATAGTGTTAATAATTTTAGAGCTTTTGTTAAGGGTTATAAATTCATGTTCAAGTTATACACATTTTCCTAGGATATTTGTGGATTTCCCATACATTCCTATGGGAGGAAATATCATCTAAATATAAAATAAAAAGGAAGTAACTTCTAACTCATGTAGATTATTATAATCTACATCAATTGGTAGCTAATAAAATTTCCTTTCCAACCATTTGTGTTAAATTACAAACAAAATAGAAATAGATTAGAAAAATAAGGATTCTATGAACATCTCCTCTTTGTTATGTAGTAAATTTCTGACCAAGTTAGGCGAGAAATCCTGCGCATGCGCACTTGATTTCCGCCGTCATTGTTGGTCACGTTCCATCATTCAATCATCTATATTTTAAGACATAATTACCTGCGATTGTCAGCAATTCTCAAGAGACGATGAGTGTTCAAACACTTCACCAACTCGTGACGAATAACTAATGATCACATGAATTATTGAGTTATCTTTGCTTATTACAGCTTGTTTCCTGTGATTGTCAGCGCGACAGTGAATCATGCCCTCTAATAACTTATGGCCATTGACTAACGATTCACCCAATAAGCTAAAACACTTTCAAAGTTGTATGTTCGGCTGTTGGTCTCGATTCCGTGAGATAATGGCCATATTTGAGCGTAGACATTTTCACAAATAAAACCGCTTCTTGCTGTTACGAATATCATTCCGTTCAGTGTTCAATTTTTATATCTGGCTTAAATGAAGTATTAATAGTCAACCGTTGAGTTTGAAACGCACATTTATAAAGTGTGCCTATTTCTCTCATTTGGTATGAAAGCTCAATTTTAATTTATAAATCTCATATAGCCATTATCTATAAATGCGTAGAAAGCATATATCGTCCTTTATTACTGGTAACTAATATATATGACAGTCATGGGCTGGCGAGGCTAGGGGCGTGGAATCATCATTGTCTTATCATCATCATCATCATCATCATCATTTATTATCGTTATAGTCGTCACTCAAGGTCACCTAATCATCGCTCAAGGTCACATTAGAACTACCCTCGAGCCAGGTGCATTCTGGGTAGAGAGCCCATTGCCCCTGGGTCCAGGAATCCACAAAGTGTTGTGGATGTTGGAAAGCAGGACTCTTCTGTTCTAACATATGCAAAATCGATATGGTAATACACTGCACTAATGTTGATCAGCCTGGAATCAATCTGGATAAAGATGATGACCCTTGAATTGATTTCGGGGTCGAAACAATTGAACAATGTTGATGTGAAATAACAAAAGATGGCGTTGCGGTTTTGGGGGTATGGGTGGTATTTCGGCTGCTATAAAAACATTTATGCAAGTTTTCAGTATTTTCTATGCTCTTTGATAGCATAATATCCCGGAAGACAGAATAAAACATTGTTCATAGCGATATTTGCTTACTGGCAGTTCTTACATAGATTTTACTTAGCGAACACATGTCAATCGCACATGCTATTTTGGTAGATCTTGTCATTTCACTTCATATATGGGCCATCTCTTCTTCAAATATATGTTTCTCTTTAGGAATAAACTCGTGTATGTTAATTTACCACATCTGAATATGAAAAAGTGTGTTTTGATTATATACCGTGGTTAAGAACACTTCGGGTACTTAAGTCCATTCTTTCAAATCTGCACTGTAATGTGTCTTCGGGAAATATACTACAGAGAGAATTGCACACATGTGATTTTTGGGACTTTTAGTCATCATCATCATCATCATCATCATCATATCCACAGAACATAAGCCTATGGCTTGTTATTGTTCCGAATTTATATAGATTCTAGTTATAGTTATGGATTATTTCCCTATAGTGATTGTCTACTTTTATTTTAAATACTTCAAGAGTAGGTCTCATCCTCAGCTCTTAGTGAGTTCCAGTATGGTACTACTCGGTCGGAAAAGAAAAGTTTACGAATATCCTTATTGTTACGCTGTGTGTATAATTTAAGTTTGTGCCCCCTAGTCCGAGTATTGGTGGAGGGTGTGAAGAAGGTATTTTTGTCAATGTTGTATTGGTTGTGTATGGTTTTATATGTTTCAATTAGGTCCCCACGAATACGCCTGTATTTTAATGACATTAACTTTAGCATGGTAAGTCTTTCTGGATAGCTGTAATTTCTCATTTCTGGTATACTTTTTGTAGCTCTACCCTGGACCCGTTCTATTAGTTGGGATTGTCTTTTGAACCTTGGTGACCATATGCAATTACAATATTCTAGTAGTCTCACCAAGGACTTATAAAGTAAAATGAAGATGCTAGGATTTATGTGGCGAGATGTTCTCTATGATTCCTAGTATTTGGTTGGCCTTGGACACCATAGTATTGATGTGTATGTCACATGGTACTGGGACATAGCCACATGGACGGATGGATGAATACACCAACACGAATGGACGGGCATAGAGGCACACGCACACACAGACGCATCTGCATCAAGAACGCACGCATACGCTTGAAAATAGCCACCCCCAGACACGCACACGCGACTACGGGACTATATGATGCGGTTGGATGATCGACACGCCCCGTGACACGTGGCAGACTCAATGCGACAGATCGTGAACCTTACACCAATAAATGGACAAATATATGCATAGACACACCTACAATGGAACAATAAGTTATTAGTCTGGATGGACACGTGCAGTGTATAGCTCATGTAATTCAATGTACCCATGTTATAATATGCTGTTACACGATTGTATTATATACGTTAATTATTATTAATTAAATTAGTTAATTATACTCTTAGGACACATTCACGCTCATACACGCCATTTAATACACACACATTTGTTGGCATAACGACAGCATCATATTTAAGAGTGGACAAATGTTGACGACAGCCAGTTAGTGAGAGTGAGAGTTACGGACTCGGAGAAACTTGGGCACCGGACTCGGACCCCTAGTGACAGCTAGTGAGTAGTGAGATTGTCAGCTATGTAGTTAGCTGGCTAGTCAGATAGAGAAAAACTTAAGGTTAACTTTGTTATATTTTATTAAGAATACTTCTCCCTTAGGAATACCTTGTAGTTAAGTAGAGTAGGTTTTGAATAGGTAAGCGACACGTGACTAGAATTTAGAATTATATGTGTAAACTATAGAACTAAAAAAGTGCAGTAAACGAGTCATCATTAATAGAACACAGCATTGTCATCCATTTCATCCATCTCCACTAGAAGGAAGATTCCGGTCGGTACGCGGGTTGTAACGGTGACGAGCTAATCCCCATATAGAACCACCATCCTATCTAACAAAACCCGGTACCATAGTATGATAATGTGAAGATATTAATTTTTTCATATAGAAAAACATCATCTTTTTATTATTTTTACCCTAATGTTACTGGACTATAAGGTCTGGCTTGATTTAAAGGACCTGTGACAAGATTAACTAATGCTGATGTGGTTCACCCACTGAACAGGAACATTCTGCCATCAGCAATACGCTCTTGTGGCATGTGATGTATCCATATGATGTGTCGGTAAAAAAATTCAAATGTTGTTTGTTTTATAGTGTTCTGTGATGTTGGAACAAGAACACATACTGCCCATTCAATAAAAGCTAATTAACTGATGAAACCAGTTTTAGCTATGCGCCGCCCATCTCTAGCTATGCTCCGCCCACGCTTTCCCCGTGTTGGGATCAAACGATACTTGGACCTTCTGAATCTCAAATTCTAGAAACCTATACAGGTAAGCGGTGGAATATTTTGAAACTAATTTGACTGGGTGCTGTTGCTTCCTATGGCAACAGCGCCCGGTCAAAGTAGTTTCAAAATTTTCAACAGAAACGCTTATTAAATAGTAATGCCATATAGTTCATACAACTTGACATTAATAGGACTAAATCGAGTCATTCATGGCGTAATTGATTATGACGTCAGCCTCAAATGTCAATATTAAAATTGAATCTCGAACCAGAAATTAAATACTCTTAGTTTCAGCGCCAACATATGCCTCCATGTAAGCTGTCAGGCCTGGCCTACATATTTCCTAAGTAATTTAATTACCTGGTATCAATGGATGTTTCCAGTCATAGCTTTGCCATCCCACCCCCCCCCCCCACCCCCACCCCACCCCCTCCCCCACTAGCTAGGCTCCACCCCCATTTCACCGTGTTGGGCTTGACCGATCCCCGACTATCAATTTCCTGAAAACTATACAGTTAAGCTGTTGAATATTTTGTAACTAATTTGGCCGAGTGCTGTTGCTGCCTATGGCAGCAACAGCGCCAGTCAAATTAGTTTCGAAATATTCAACAAGATCTTTTTTAAATTGTAAAGCCATACAATTCGTACAACAACGCATAGTCCTCTTCCTTCAACTATGCGTTCGTGACGTACTTATCAACGTCATTCATGATGTCATTGATTGTGATGTCATTCTATACGTCACGTAGACGTCATATGATGGATGGATACAGTGGAAAGGCCCATTGCCCAGGCTAGTTCAGTCTCACAACATTTAACAAAATACTGCTGACCTTGGAAATAATTTTTAATATCTGATTTGACGAGAGGCGAAGTAGTTGTAGTGGGTATCGCTTGTCGATTTAGCCATTCATAATTTCTGTTTGATATAATTACCGTGTTTTTGGGAACATTAGTGTAATCAACTGTTCCCATAAAAAGCAAAACTTTCCACAACACAGTTTAAAGAATCATCCAGATATCACGTAGTAATACAAGAATGCATAACATATATAGTAGTTAAAGAGATAACTAGAACACATTTACTGAAGTAACTGTAAATCTGCGATGACTGGGTATTAAGGAGTATTATAAGCCCTATTCTCATATGATCATTGAACATGTCTGATGCTGATCTGATAAAAAATCTAAGTGTTGTCACAGTTCAAAGATCCATAGTTGAAATTCCCATACTAGCCTTGACCCTAACGTATAAAATAATGTGTCCTGATTTGCTGTCGTAAGATTTTTTACCAAAATCAAGGAAAATGCCATTAAATGTCAAATAAAGGACAGACTTATGAATTAAAGGTAAAGGGGAGGCAATTCATGCAAAAAACCTCATTTTTTTGTTGTCATGAATTACCACCCTTTACCTGTTGAAGATGATGAAGTGCAGGTAACCTATACCAAACATGAAAACTGGAAAGCTTTACTCATGAATGATCTTGACCCCAACGGCGATTTTAACATTTTTATTGGAAACATTTTGGATCTCTCAATGTTCTAGAATCTGGCCAGGTTTGAAGAGAATCGGAAGAGAACTATAGGAGATAACACTGTTCAAATATTGTTCCCATAGTTTTACTATGGGGATATGTGGCACCCAAAAGCTGATTTTCTCGAAAAATGTTGGCCGGATCAACTTTAAATTTGATATCAAATCAAGTCAATATGAGAAAGAGAGGTTCACCAAATTCCAAGTTGATCGGAGCAAAACTCATTTCGGCGAGCATTTTGAAAAAAAAAAATTTGAAATTTTTTTTTTTTTTCACCACGAGTTCATTTGTGTAAAAAAAATTTGGGGTCACATTTACCCCCAAAAGGGCCGCCTGCTCAATTTTGGCCAAAAAAATCTTCGAAGAAATTTTTTACAAATTTTTCATCCTGAGTTTATTTCTGCAAAAAGCGAAAACTGGTACTTTTGCCCAAAATTTTGTCATGGCGGCCATTTAAAAAAAATAATCATCAGTGCCAACATCCTGGGGTGTCAATATGAGAGCTAGATGTTCACTAAATTTTTAGTTGATCGGAGCAAAACTGATTTGGGCGGGCATTTTGGTCCTCATTTTTCCCAAAAAAATATTTTCGAAAAAAGATTTTCCCAAAACTTTTTTTAATTTTTCATCCTGAGTTCATTTCTGTATTTTTATGCCGGCCATCTGGAAAAAAAATCTTTTAAAAAAAAATAATCATCAGTGCCAACATCCTACCAAAGGATGGGAGTGATCTCATCAAAACTCTAGGTGTAGTAGCACTTCAAACATTCATTTGAAATCCCCATACATTTCCTATGGGACTTTTTTCAATGCATTCTGGGGTCAAATGTCTGGCGGCCAATTTTTCGGAATCACATGGCGAATGGTAACATCCTCAGCAAGTATGGAGGTGATCCGTTCAAAACTTTGGCTGTAGTAGCACTTCAAATATCAATTTTGAAAATCCCCATACATTTCCTATGGGTACTTTTGACCAAAAATCTTTCATGGTGGCCATTTTGAAAAAAATATTTTTTCCAAAAATAATCATCAGTGCCAACATCCTGGGGTATCAATATGAGAGCTAGATGTTCACTAAACTCAAAGGTGTGTAGCTAAAAAACTATTGGGTGGATCCAAGATAAAAGTAATAGCCATCGATTGGGGCATAGGCTCTTGAAGTTGACAAGGTTTGGAGTTGATAAGATGAAAACTGTAGGAGGAGATAGCTCATAAACTTTTGGGAGAATAATAATAATAAGAAAGAGCCTGAGTAAAAACAATAATCTGCGATAGATCGCAGATTAATAACTAGAACACATTCACTGAAGTAACTGTAAATCTGCGATGACTGGGCATTAAGAAGTATTATAAGCCCTCTTCTCACATGATCATTGAACATGTTTGATGCTGATCTGATAAAAAGTGTTGTCGCAGTTCAAAGATCCATAGTTGAAATCCCCATAGTTTTACACGGAGTTTAGAAAAGCTGATTTCTTGAAAACCAATATCCTTGACCCTAAAATATAAACTAATGTGTCCTGATTTGCTGCAGTGATTTTTTTTAACCAAAATCAAGGGAAAAGCCATTAAATGTCAAATAAAGGTAACCGTAATGAATTAAAGAAACTGACCAGTTTTAGTTTTTGGCAAAAATTATCCCCCTTTAACTGTTGAAGTTGATTGAGTCAATAATTTCTCCTTTATTTGACATTTGATGGCCTGTCCCTTGATTTTGGGTCGGATGTGTGACTATGGATTCTGGAAGGATGTTAGGTTTCAACATGATCTGCAGAAACCTTAAGGGGAGTCACTATCAGAATATCACTGTCATACATTTCCTATGGGGCATTTTGGACACGGACAAGTGTATCACAAATTGCACTCAATGGACCAGGAAAATATGTAGGTGTCGGATGCGGGTTAACAAATGCTAGAAGTGCTGTCCGAATAGCACTCCCTTACATTTCCAATTGGACTTTTTGGACAAGAGAACGTGGAATTCTTGGGAACCATAGACAAGATCCAATTTCTGTAGATGATCTATACATGCATTGTGCGTACTAGAAATGTACCAAGTTTAGATATGATATTTCCAAAACTGGGTCATTTATCATCAAATCGATTTCCAATACATTCCCTATTGACATATTTGTCTACGATATAAAAATATCAATATCTCATGAACTGTTCGGGATATCAGAGTTGTGTAAATGTTGTCTGAGAGGCAATTCCACCACGGATCAGGCGATCTAAATGCTGAAACAACCCGACCATAATTCCGTCATCTATCAGTATATCAAGAAAATATTGGTTAGTGTGCAGATTTGCAATAATAGAAATGTTAATATGTTCACTAACGATTTTATTTTAGTAAGCAATAGTAGCCTCTGGTATCTAGGGATGTCAAAAACGTCAACCCTTTGACAGGGGCAGAAGTAAGAATTCTCATGATGTCAAATAATTGTTTTTATACAGCATTTTCTCAAAAACTGGTCACTGAACAGAAAAGATTTTTTGGGTCATCTAGCGTGTCAACAGATCCTAGAAATACGTTAGGTTTCAAGATAATCTGGTAAAAATCCTAGGAGCAGTCACTGACCGAATATTGCTCCAATACATTCACTATGGGACATGTTTGGAACGGAAATGCAGCTTTCTGAAAGGTTAACATGTTCGCCAATGATTTTATTTTATTAATCAATAGTAGTATAATGTATCCACGTATATGCCAAATATCAAGCATCTGATCAACTTAGACATATGAATTATTTTGATTCCAAAAAATTGGGCTTATGCCAGATTTTCTAAAAAATACGTCACCGGACCCACAAATTATTCTGGGTGGAGATGCGGATCAACACATGCTAGAAGTCTAGGAAGTTTCAAGATGATTGAGGAAAAACTCTATGAGCAGTCTGTATCCGAATATTGCTCTCATACATTTCCTATGGGGACATGGTGGGCACGGCAATGCAGAGCTCTGAATGGTTAACATGTTCGCTAACGATTTTATTTTATTAATCAATAGTAGTATAGTACATCTACGTCTATGCCAAATTTCAACCATATGACAGCCCTAGAAATATGAAGTATCTTGATTAAAAAAAATTCGGCTTATGTCGGGTTTTCTCCAAATTTGTTCACCGTATCCATAAAATATTTTGGGTTGAGATGCGGATCAACACATGCTAGAAGTCCGTGAAGTTTCAAGATGATTGACGAAAAACTCTAGGAGTAGTCCCTGTCCGAATATTGCTCCCATACATTTCCTATGGGACTTTTTGCCCGCGGAAATGCGGATATCTCGGAAACCATACACCCGATCGAGAAGAAAAGTAATAGCAAACTAGATCCCATGGGGTAGTACAAGTCCACCAAGTGTGAAGTTGATCCGATCAAAATTGTAAGAGGAGATAGGTTGCGAAATTCCTTGAGAATAATAATAATAAGAAGAATAAAGATCCTGAGAAAAAACAATAATCTGAGATAGATCGCAGATTAACTAGAGAACATTTACTGAAGTAACTGTAAATCTGCAATGACTGGACATGAAGAAATAGTATAAGGCCTCTTCTAAGGCCATTAAACATCTCTGATGATGATCTAATACAAACTCTAGCTGTAGGCACAGCTCAAAGACCCATGCTTGAAATTCCCAAAGGTTTACACTAAAAGTTTATCGTGACCCTGAGCATAAAATAATGTGTGTCTTCTAACATGATATTTGAAGTTGCATGATGAAAGGCAGGTAACTTAGCCAAACATGAAAACTGGAAAAGTTTACCCATGAATGACCTTAACCCCAAGGGAGATATTAAAATTTTCATTGGAAACTTTTTAGATCTCTCAATGTTCTAGAATCTGGCCATGTTTGAAGAGAATCGGAAGAAAATGATAGGAGATAACACTGTTCCAATATTGTTCCCATAGGTTTACTATGGGGATATGTGGCACCCAAAAGCTGATTTTCTCGAAAACTGTTGGCCGGATCATTTTGGCGGCCTTTTTAAAAAATAAAAATTAGAAAAAAAAATTTTCACCGCAAGTTTCTGCAAAAAACCCTTTTGGTCATTTTGACCCCAAAAGGTGCGCCTGGTCGCCCTGAAATTTTTTCAAAAAAAAATTCTATTCACAATTTTTCAACCCGAGTTCATTTTTGCAAAAAACGAAAACTGGTATTTTTGCCCAAAATTCTTTCATGGCGGTCATTTTTAAAAAAATATTTTTTTCAAAAATCATCATCAGTGGTAACATCCTACACAAGTATGGGAGTGATCCGATCAAAACTCTAGGTGTAGTAGCACTTCAAACATTCATTTGAAATCCCCATACATTTCCTGTGGGAGTTTTTGCCATGCATTGTGGGGTCAAAGGTCTGGCGGCCATTTTGAAAAAAAAATGTTTTCAAAAACAAATTCCGAGTGGTAACATCCTCAGCAAATGTGGTAGTGATCCGTTCAAAACTCTGGCTGTAGTAGCACTTCAAAGATCAATTTTGAAAATCCCCATACATTTACTATGGAACTTTTTGCCCACTAAAAGGTTGGTAGCTCGAAAACTGTTGTATGGATAAAAAATAAAAGTAATAGCCATCGATTGTGGCATGGGCCCTTGAAGTTGACCACATTTGAAGTTGATTGGATGAAAACTGATAGCTCCTAAACCTTTGGGAGAAGAATAATAATAAGAAAGATCCTGAGTAAAAACAATAATCTGCGATAGATCGCATATTAATAATAATAATAATAATAATAATAATAATAATAATAATAATAATAACAATAATAATAATAATAATAATAATAATAATAATAGGAATAAAGATAGAAAAAAAAAAATCTGCGATAGATCGCAGATTAATAGTAAGAATAAAGATCCTGAGAAAAAACAATAATCTGCGATAGATCGCATAATAAAGATAGAAAAAACAATAATCTGCGATAGATCGCAGATTAATAATAAGAATAAAGATCCTGAGAAAAAACCCAATAATCTGCGATAGATCGCAGATTAATAATAGATTCATGTTCCAAATAGTATCATTATATATAGTGAATATATTGAGAGACAACAGCAGATGCGAGCCGCGTCATTTTCAAAATATTCCAATCTCATTTTCATATATATTTATATATATATATATATATATATATATATATATATATATATATATATATATATATATATATATATATATATATATATATATACTCATGTTTGCTTAAATACAAATTCACCTTTCCAAGTTTATCCATCGAGCGCATGACGTCATAATCATTATGTCATAATGATCCTATATGGCCCGTATTTAACTCTTAATAGTCCTGCTTTTGCTATTTACGAATTGTACGCTTTTGCTATTTAAGAAACATGCAATTGAATATTTTGAAACTAAATTGACTGGGCGCTGTTGCTACAACAGCACCCAGTCAAATTAGTTTCAAAATATTCAACAGCTTATATATATAGTTTTCTGGAAATTGGGTCAAGGAGTTCAGAGATCAATCGATTCGATTACGAGCGAAGTGTCGGTGAAGCTTAGCTAGAGTTTGGCGCGGCATAGCTATAAATGGAACGATCCATTGTTTTGGCACTGATGCTGGAATGAGCTAACTTTTATAAAACACAAACCTTTCACATTTCGATGTCACTTTTAAAAGTCCGGCAGCTCGATGTAACTCTAATGCTGCTACATTACCACGGGCCACGTTAGTATGTGGGATAAGGTCGGATTGGCTCGCGAGTTCGAGCATTCTAGAAAGTAGAAATTTTCCTATTCCTTTCCGTCGATGCCCTTCACTCACTGATAGAAATGCAACACCGCCATAATGATAGAGGCCAGCATAGCCAGCCAAATAACCATGACAATCAAATATACCGACCGTAGGAAAGCATGATAAAATTGTTTCCAAAAATTGTGTAGGATTTTTAAATAGAGTAGCATCTGCCCAGTTTTTAACTATATATGGTAGATGTTCTAAACATAGAGATTTCGTAGTATAGCCTCCCATCAAAACAGGCCTGAAACAGAAAAGAAATACCCTATTAAACTGACTGACAGAATAACAAAATAGCCTCCCTTACTGGAAAATTCATGCCGCTGCCACTGCCACTGCCGCTGCCACTGCTGCTGCTGCTGCTGCTGCCGCCGCCGCCACGGCGGCGGTGGCAGCGGAGGAATTGATTTTAGATAATAGTTTGTTTGCCCAACATTGACATAACGTTTACTATATACAAACTGGCTATATATGGTGACATGACCTCCTGCGACTACGTTGTCTAGGCAACAATGAGCAAACTGGAAACACGAGATATTACCGCATATGTGGACAAAACGAGTAACTCGGTTAAGTTTAGTGATTATTTTAGTAATATAGAACCCTTATGAAATAGCAGCTAGATTAGAACTTATTTGTTTGTTAGATATGTATAAGCCTACCTATTTGTCGTATTCGCCTGATTATCGCTCACGCCAAATACCTCATAATCACAACATATAGCTTCTATAGCATTGTTCGAGGTTGCAGCTTCTACAACGGCAGGATACAGATGGTCGTGTATTCCTAGAATAGAAACGATATGACATCAATCTGCAATGAGGATTGCAATCTGCAGGTTCACTTTACATATCTACGTATTTATGCCAGAGATACAGGACATGCGCATAACATCAACAACGGTCTACAGCGTATGCATATAATGGAAAAGCGGAATCAGTGTGTGCGCATGCGTTTACGCGCGCGTATCTGTATTCGCAGCATTTATTTAGGTAATAGCTAAAGCAAAAACTATAGTTTAAATTTTTTTTTAAATATTATATGCATACAGGGGATATAGAGACGGGAGTATCAACCTACCATGGAATTCAAGAGGCGGGTCCCATTTAACACAATGCTTCAGCAGGAATTTAGCACTCATCTCATTACCGCATAGTAAATAAACTCCACGGAAACTGGACTACAATATACATATATAAAAAATATAAATAAATAATATTCGCAAAATTAATGTTGTAATTCCACCGGTCAAAGAGCGCATGCTCTTGGACTTAAAACAATCCACACAACTGATTCCAGTTCAGGATGATAATGCATTCATTTATTCATTAACACATACATGCACGCACCAAAAGGAACAGAATCGTGATGATAAACTAATACATACACTTATTATTCAGATTGAACTGCTGTAAGCTGTAAAACTAATGGCGGAGGAGTCTCAAATGTCAATATTAAAATTGAATCTCGAACCAGAAATTAAATACTCTTAGTTTCAGCGCCAAAATATGCCTACATGTAAGCTGACAGGCCTGGCCTACATATTTCCTAAATAATTTTATTACCTGGTATCAATTTTTCCAGTTATAGCTATGCCCCCCCCCCCCACTAGCTAAGCTCCACCCACATTTCGCCGTGTTGGGATTGACCGATACCCGACTAATAATTTCCTGAAAACTATACAGTTAAGCTGTTGAATATTTTGTAACTAATTTGGCCGACTGCTGTCGCTGCCTATGGCAACAACATCGCCAGTCAAATTAGTTTCAAAGCATTCAACAAGATATTTTTTTAAATAGCAAAGCCATACAATTCGTACAACAACGCATAGTCCTCTTCTTTCAACAATGCGTTCGTGACGTACTTATCAACGGCATTCATGATGTCATTGATTGTGATGTCATTCTATACGTCACATAGACGTCATATGATGGATGGATGGATGGATACAGTGGAAAGGCCCATTGCCCCAGCTAGTTCAGTCTCACAACATTCAACAAAATACTGCTGACCTTGGAAATAACTTTTAATATCTGATTTGACGAGAGGCGAAGTAGTTGTAGTGCGTATCGCTTGTCGATTTAGCCATTTATAGTTTCTGTTTGATATAATTACCGTGTTTTGGGGGAACATTAGTGTAATCAACTGTTCCCATAAAAAGCAAAACTTTCCACAGCACAGTTTAATGAATCATCCACACTGCTTGTCAGCTTTATCAATAAAATATGTCATAATATGTTTCAGAATCTGGTTGGGTTTCACTGATATTTATTTAAGCAGCTCCTGTAGCGCATATAATTTTTTTAAATCATTTCACTTGCATTTGCAGCCTTGCTCGGAACAGCAATTGCACCATTGAAGTCTGGCCAACGATCTACCCAGAATTCCGAGTAATGCCACCTCCCGGATAACACATTCACAGCCATATTGTGAAGCTAAGAAGACAAAAGCTAATTAGTTATCAAGATAACATAGGATAATAGCAACAAACGAGTTAGTAAACCTTTAATCTAGCACATCATCATATAATCAGAAATAGTAGGTCATGGAAAGTTGTATTAAGACAAACCTGTAATACCCGCCTTCAATTCACGTGTCGGGTCTCAAAATAAATTAATGCTAAGTAAATAAATTGTTCGTGTGAAGAAGATAAGCCAGGCTAAGTTTTACTTGAAGAGACATACCTTGATATTCGCTGGTAAGTCCAACTTTAGTTTTGTCACAAACAGCTCCATGTCACCCTCTTCCACCTTCACTGGATGCGCCATCTTGTTTTGCTATGTGTGTTCGTTGTGCTCGTTGTGGGTGATATTTATATTAGGGATCCTCATGTGTCCTATTTAACTACGATAACGTTCCGAGCGTACATAAATCTTGCCACGTCGTGCAGCTAATGTCATGGGAATAGCATTAGTTCACAGATATAGATGGAATAGTGGCTTTAGTATTTTCATTTAATCCTGTAGTGTACTCGTAAAAAGCGGTTATACGATACGTTGGTGGGTGCATGCGTGCTTATTGGCAGAAGCTAACTTATTGAATTTGTATTCGTGAGGTCCATTCCGATCTAAAGAATATCTAGAGAACCGTGCATAGAATTATTATGTCACTTAAACCTCTATTAAAGGTGCATATTCACAGCAATTTGCTTGAAAATAAAACTATTTCGATTGCATAATTTTAGAAGTGTAAATTGTGTAGTCGGTCTTACGTGAGATATTAAAAAGGCTCGAGATTTCATTTTCATTTTGATATTTAACCCGATATCTATACAATATGTCAATAAAATGATGAGTCAAATCTGATTAATCTAGAACGTTGGCTTACATAACTCGACCCCGCATGTAAATTAAAGGCATACACCATACACTCGTGACAAATCATCTAATGACATAGACTTGGATAAACCTGAGACAAAACTAAAACCACGTGTATAATGGTACCGTTGATAGATTTTTATCTAGAAGAATAAGAAATATAAGTAAAGGTGTCAAACGGTAATGCTTATATTTGCTATATTATATTAGTCTACATCATACAGAAAAAAATACACAGTTTAAATGGATAGAGAAGATAAAAGCAATCCTAACATTAACAGGTTATGCTGAAGAATTTGAGAAAGACAACATAAATAAAACACAATTAACTAATCAGGTACACACAGTTTTAGAAAACCAATTTAAAGAGAAAAGTAGAACTGACATCAGCGAGTCAAGCCGGTTATTATTCTATAGCAAAATAAAAAACGATGTAAATTTGGAACGATACTTCACAATTCTACCCCACCGGAGACACACATCGCCATGCCCCCCCCCCCCCCCCCATTACAATTACGTTTATTCTCATAAAAACACTACAGTGTTATAGCGAAGCTATGTACAATATTTCTAATAAATAATTAATAATATATTCTAATATGGTTATTAAAATTGTTATGATCATATTTATCGTCATTGTAGCCGTATTGTGATCACCAATATTAGCATTTTTTAATTATTATTTCTAGGTAGTGTTGCAGCAGGTTCATTTGATAGTAACAGCAACACTCCTCCAGTCAAGCCAGTCGCTAGTGGACGCCATGTGGTCTATGAGAGGCAATCCCATAAACGTCATAATTTTAGACTTACATCCTGACTTAGCCCATCCACGACCCACGTCCGATAGCCGCAGGCAATTCATGCTCTGAAAATTGCTTGCTTTTTGTATGGCATGCGCTATGCGACGAAGAGCAACAATCCCCAGCAAGAACCGTTAGCAACCCTCAAGCGAGAATGATGGATATGTCCAGTCTGGATGTTCGAATTTTGTTGCAAGGGCTGGCGGCCTTCCAATGTGTACTCAGGGGCTTTCTGTCACTAGTCCTGGAGGACCTCCTACTCTCATCCAAGGCTGGATGCCATTACTATGGGCCGGATTGCCTGTAGTAGTAGTAGTAGTAGTAGTAGTAGTAGTAGTAGTAGTAGTAGTAGTAGTAGTAGTAGTAGTAGTAGTATTGGTAGTAGTATTTGTGGCAGCGGCTGCAGCCACAGCTTCTATGTGAACTGTAGCTCGCGGGGTAGTGTCAGGCCATTCCGGTGTGTAGTGTCGACTCGCCGCGTCGCATTACATGATAAGTGATGACGTTGGCTAGCTCCCTGTCTCGGGGTTACGGATCCCATGCAATACTGCCCTACGGGTAACAAAGACCGGCTCCTAAGGCCGGTGGAACTCAATTGTTCCGGTGGGACCATGCGACTATAGTCACGAACATTAAACACAACGGTCTCATCCCAAGAGTTTGTGTCACCGGTATGCCTGTCCATAGCAATTTCGTGATCTATGGACTTACAATATTTGATTTGGTGACCTAACCAAAATAAGTCTATACAATAGTTTTACCTAAACAGACCGTCAAGTATGCTAGATAATAAAATGAGCATACGAAAATACAAGACATAGAGACAGCCTGATGAACTTTTAAATGCGGGACTCCCGGAGGTACCACACAGACTCGCAGGTCCGCAGAGGTATCCCCGAAAGGGATGCTCCCGTACAGGAGATCACTATTTAACTTAATATAAGTTATTATACCTCTAAGCTGAAAAGGAAAGAAAGTTATCTTGCTGAAGTGGCGAAAGGTTATGTACCTCACGCGGGCACTATTCCTGATGCCTTTTTTGGGTGAGAAGTAGTGGCCTCGCGCAGGCTGTCATCACTGAATCCTTGCGAGAGGGAAGTGCCTCGCAGGGGCCTCCGTCACAGGAAAATGTCACCACCATTTAAAGCGGGAGTGTAGCTCACGGGGTAGTGTCGGGCCATTCCGGTGTCTGATGTCGACTCGCCGTGCCGCAAGTGCACGACGAATGATGACGCTGGTTAGCTTCCAGTCTTGGGGTGACGGATCCTGTACGATACTGCCCTACGGGTAACAAAGACCGGCTCCTAAGCCCGGTGGAACTCAATCGTTCCGGTGGGGCCATGCGACCATTGTCGCGAACATTAAACGCAACGGTCTCATCCCAAGAGTTTGTGTCACCAGTATGCCTGTCCATAGCAATTTCGTGATCTATGGACTTACAACATTTGATTGGTGACATAATTAAACTAAGTCTATACAATAATCCTACCTAAACAGACTGTCAAGTATGCTAGATAAAAATAGTGAGCATACGAAAATACAAGACATAGAGACAGCCTGATGAACTTTTAAGCATGGGCCTCCCGGAGGTACCACACAGACTCGTAGGTCCACAGAGGTATCCCCGCAAGGGAGGCTCCCGTACACGAGATTTAACTAATTAACTTAATATAAGCTTTTATACCTCTAAGCTGAAAGGAAAGAAAATTATCTTTGTAGTGACGGGAAATCATGAGCCTCATGGGGGCACTTCTCCTAGTGCTAGTTTGGGTGAGAAGTATTATCCTCACATGGACCGTCGTCGCTGAATCCTTGCAAGAGGCAAGTGCCTCACATGGGCCTCCGTCACGGGAAAATGTCGCCACTGCTTAAAGCAGGAAAAGAGTAGTAGTAAAGGGGGGGGGGGGGGGTGGCACTCTAATATTTAACCACAGATGCTGGGAGGAAAAGACCATACCTAGTGAGATTATGACTATAAGGTTGCATGCTGTTTTACGTGAAGACGGGACGAACGATTCCTGAAGGATTCCCACGGTAGTTGCCGCTTTTATTTATGCGGGCCTTCTTCTATGCTTCTCCTACCTGTTTAGTTTTTAGAGACAAGAATTATTTTAGGCCGCAAATGTCTGGCGTCTACCTAGCTTTTAGATATGGCCGTCATTGAGAACAGATGCCCTAAGATATCAATACTGAAGACAGCATGCATACATGTTACTTAGTAAGATGTCCGAACTGGATAAGAATCCGGACATCTCACTCCATAGCCACATAAAACGTTGCAAGACATAGGTTACTTTTCACAAAAGCATTTTTAGGCAACTGATCTATCGTTATGGTGGGGGTAAGAGAGACGAATACCCACCGTAAATGTCCTTCCCGTGAGGGCGTGGCAGATCTGAATATCATGCCCAGACAGTGTTATGGAATTCGGTGTGGATGCGCATCTCGCCCATCATCAGGTCCTATGGAACTAACTTTTTAACATGTCATTAGGTTTAAATACAAGCTGCCAAGTTATGCACTGCAGTGCGGGAGGTTTGTTTAGCAGATTAAGGAAAATAATAATTAAGATATATTTTCGCAGTGCTTTCCTACATTGGCAAAGGTGCTAACTACTAAGTATCCGAGGAGACAAAGGGAATGTGTGTGATACCACACCCTGGCCATCACCGGTCAGAAACTCCAATAGTTTCCCAGGGTCGGATCAGTCCATGGTGCAGATAGGGACATCCAAACAATTAAGAAGCCATAAGGCTTATTGGAACATGAAGAGAGACAATAACTTAGAAATATGAAGCCCTTTAGGCATTTTAGTCATCTTACGCAACCTTGCCGGAGTGCGAGGCTAAATAATCGCAACTACCAGAAAAGAGGCATACACTACGTGTTTCCTAACGAAGAAATTGTCTCTAATCATATTAAACCTATCCTATCGAGCTGAATAGAAAAGGTTTTTAGTCGGTGGCATGCCGGGCTAAACAGAGTTATAGCACGGACAGCGACCTCAGTGAAAAATTGTTGGTGGTGGGAGAAAGTGCTGCATATATAAATGTTGCTGTATAGTGTTTCCTATATACACTGCAGTCCTATATTTTCTACAAATAAGCAAAACATATGAACTGATGGCTACTGGCCATATACAAACTAACCAGACCAATTGATACAGTGTGAAATGATCAGAATAATATATATATATATATATATATATATATATATATATATATATATATATATATATATATATATATATATATATATATATATAACACCTTACAGGAAATAAGAATAACTATGAACAGATACAGAAATTATAACTAGTGGTCCTAAGACCATTACCGTGTCTTTTAGTCATCGGGATCGTTTATACGGGTACGATATTTTTAGCAAAAATACAATTAACGGAATAATTAAAATGTTACGTATAGTTACTTGAATAATCGGTAGCCATTCTTATGTCTGGGCTATCATGTTACTGAAATTGATACATCACACTAGGTTGACGTGAGTTGATGCATTCCCTGGAAGCTGGAAAGGTCCCGCAAGCTGGTTCCCGCAAACAGGATTCCCGCAAGCAGCTCATGATGGGAGCGGATCGAACTCAGGACTGTAATCACAATATAGAATGTCTAACGAGTAGTCAGCAAGGGATACAATAATATGACTGCTGTGACGAAAGTTCCCATACACCGATGGTATGGATGGACGTTGACAACAACCCAATCATAAACAGGGGTTGTTTAATGCATAAGAAGATACATAATTAAGCTTAACGGTGCGGGGTACGTCAACCAGCTCTGAAGACGTACCGGGCAAAGTTTACTTGCTGAGGTCGAAAAGTTTAGATGAACCTGCACGACATCAGTGTGGGGACGGTTAAATAACCACTTTTTTGTGTGGCCGGCAGATCCAGTGAGTCATCTACCAAAGAACATCGCTGCCTCTACATCTGTAGAATCACATTTTCAGGCCGGAAAGGCCTCACCACAAGTTCGTGTTCCGAATTAGCTCTTGATATATTCGTGAACAATATCTATAATCCAAAATTCTCCCGCAAGGATGGGAGTTACAAAATTGCTTTTGGTGCGGTGGGCCGGAGTACTGCAGAAAAGCGAAGTGATCTGCATAATGTCGTGCTGATCGTAGCTGAAACAGGTCCAACCTATTCGGCCCCTGGCCGAGGATGCTCTCGAACTCTGGATCTCGTCTCCTTTTATACTACCTGTGACGTCACAGGCACAGGCTTCACCAATCATCGGTAAACAGCAACAGCCAATCAGCGCGTAGCTAATAATAACGCAGTCGAATGTTTTAGAACATTCTAGAAGTTCTGCCTCCACGTGGTTATGACGTCATGGCAATATTTTGAAGATAATCAAAAGGGGTTTTCCGTGGATAACTCAGCCATTTCTTAACCGATTTTGAAATGGTTTACAGATTTGGAAAGCCCGTCGAATTTTGGTCTTGAGTAATGCCAGATTGGGCGGGAACAGGTAATTAAAAAGGATTACATTGTACCGTCTCGGTACACTAAAAGCGTCATCCCATCTTGGTCGTAAACTATGCGCTCTGTCAAAAATAGTATCTAAGCGTGCGCATGCGCATTATGCGCTTTAACGAACTTA
>CM067370.1:42981754-43008754 GCA_034401795.1 Chaetoderma sp. LZ-2023a | reverse complement strand
TCACCTCAGTGACGCTTGTTGCTAGGTGCGCTCGCGCATGAGAGCCCGAATAGGAAACAGATTCACTTTTCTAAATTTAAGTGCAAAATATTTCCAATCTGATTCTCCAATCTTACCACGCGGGGTGGCTGAGGACGGGTCGTAGTGATTGAACGGTAAGTATGTTTTTATAGTGGTTAATAAAACAACAGACCAACCCGCAAGGGGGGGGTCTGTGGGGGGTTGTTATTACACCACAAAAACATCCATTACCGTTCAATCACTACTTGCTAAACCCGTAGATTTGGTCAGTGCCCCATGTCCCCATACGGTGGGAGGAGATTAGAGAATCATTAACACAGGATAAAAATCCAACCAATCTTATCCCACTGTTAATAACATAACATAATAGTGCATATAACTCAATCACACCGTGATTTAACAAATAAGGATAAGTAGAACTTAAAGAACTAAATAAAAACCAAAGAAGACTCTCACCCTTTTTACAGACGCAGTCCTAACGAAAATGGTGGGAAGTGCTGGGCATATATATGGTCTTCGGCTTTTTTAGTTAAAATCGTAATATTACGAAAGAATGACGCTGCTGCACTCTGGTCTTTAAGATAAAACGAGGTAAAAGTAGATTCAGATTTCCATCCTGCCACCTGCATGACCTCATCTAACGATGAACCGGCAAATAGAGCGAAAGAAGTAGCCATGCCCCTAACATCATGGGCTTTAATATGCGCGAGATTAATTTGATCTGGAGACGCTATTTCGTAGCAAAGCTTAATCATCTCACAAAGCCATCTGGCAATCGTAGCCTTTGATACCGGCTTAGTTAAGTCCTCCGTGTAGGAAACCCATAAATGGGAAGGATCTGTTCTTTTAAAATCGGTTCGCTGTTTATAAGTTCTTAACGCTCTAACCGGACACCAAAGTTTGTCGGAAGGCGAAAAAGACGACAAAGATTTTAAAATAATAGGTCTAGCCGGAAAACGGTTAGACTGGGTTTTAGATAGAAAATCCCTTCTTGGATATAAAACCAAACCGTCACCTGACACTATAAATCTATCCCTTTCTGCAGAAAAAGCATGAATCTCTGAACGTCTTCTAGCAGAGGCAGCAGCCACAAGAAAAACCGCTTTAAAAGTTAAAAGCTTAAGACTAATAGACGATATAGGCTCAAAATGGCGACCTGCCAAGACTTGAAGAACCAAGGCCAGATTCCAGGAAGGTAACGGCTTAGCAGTCGGAGGACGAATATTACCTAGACCTCTAATAAAGCTATTAAGAGTCTTAGTATCCTTAACATCGGCATTCAGAAGACAAGGAAGGGAAGATGCAAGCGAAAATCTATATCCCCTGACAGTATTAGCTGACAAATTCAAAGAGTCAAACAGATAAGCTAAAAAATCTAAAACTTGTGGTATAGAAACAGAATCGGGCACGAAACCTTGGTCTGAACACCATCTACCAAAGATTTTAAGACGACCCATGTAAACTCGACGGGTCGATTCCCTTCTGGCCGAGTCAATAATTTCCTGAGATCTTGAAGAAACCGTATCCTGGAAGCTCTCAGACTCGAGATTCTCCACACGCACAGATTGAAGATTCCTGGACTTGGATGTACACAACGACCTCTTACTTGAGATAGAAGGTCCTGGGATACTGAAAGAAGACGAGGAAAGTCTACCAGAAGATCCAGAAGGTCTACAAACCAAATCCTCTTGGGCCAAAAGGGAGCTATCAGAAGAATCTCACAAATTTGGTCCTTGACCTTCTTCAACACTAACGGAATCAGAATAGTAGGAGGGAAGGCATAGGTGAACATCCCTGTCCAGGACTGAGACAGGGCATCTACCGCTAGGGCTTGACTGTCTGGAAAAAGAGACATGTAAGAGGAGATCTGGGCATTCAGAGAGGTCGCGAACAGATCTACTAGAGGACGATCCATGAGATTGAAAATCGCTCTGACAACCGACTTCTTTAACTGCCACTCTTGTGTGGGCGAACTTGCTGGGACGTGACAGTTGATCCGCTAGAAAATTCAGACTGCCTGGGACATGTGATGACACTAGAAAAATCTGCCTCTTGCGGCACCACAAGAGCAGATTCCATACTTCTAGACAAAGGAGAGAAGACCTTGTATCTCCCTGCCTGTTGATATAAGCTACGACTGTCGAATTGTCCGACCGAATTGACACTTTGAGGCCTATCACCAGATCTGACCAAGAAAGGAGAGCCTTCTTGACAGCCCACAACTCCAGGACGTTGATGTGGGCTGACGACTCCTCCAGGGACCAAAGGCCGGAAACTGACAGGGAGTCCCAGACTGCTCCCCAACCCTCCTGAGAGGCATCTGTGAAAATAAATGCTTGAGGAGGGGACTTTACCAGTGGAACCCCCATCAGCAGCAGAGAACGGTCTTTCCAGAAATCTAGATGAGGGATCAAATGTTCTCTGATGGGAATCTGATGGTAGATAGAGTGGACTGACTGTTTCCAAAGGGACATTAAATACATCTGAAAGGGCCTCCTCATCAGCACCGCCCAAGGAACCACCTTCTCTACGCTGACCATCAGACCTATCACTCTTAAAAAGAATCTTGCTCTTACCACTGTCGAAGAAGCAAGAAGTTCCATTGCCACTGATAACGCCTCTATCCTTGGCTCTGAGGGGAAGACTAGACCCCGGGCCAGGTTGAAAGAAACGCCTAGATGAGTAAAGACTTGAGAAGGAACTAGGCTTGATTTCTCTAGATTTATAATCAACCCTAGATTGCAAGCCAGACTGCAAACCTCTGGAAGAATGCCTTCGAGAATTCAGGAAGACCTTGCTTTTACCAACCAGTCGTCTATATAAACATGAAGATGGATAGAACGACGGTGTAAAATTCCTGCCACGGCTGAAACTATGCGGGTAAAAAGGAAGGGAGCCGTGGTCAGGCCGAAGGGCATGGCGCGAAACTGCCACACCCGATCCTTGTAGGAAAACCTCAGGAACTTTCTGAATACAGGATGAATAAGAACATGGAAGTAAGCGTCCTTTAAATCTATGGAAGATGTCCACATTCCCTGATCCAGACTGGCAATGATCTGGGAAACCGTCTCCATCTTGAATTTTGGGGTGAGAATACTCTGATTTAACTTCTTCAAGTTTATGATTGGACGCCAACCTCCTGTTTTCTTTGGTACTAAAAAGATGGTCGAGTAGTAGCCCGGGTCTACTCCCCAAAGGGGAACTTCCTCTATAGCCCTTTTTACAAACATGGCTTCCAACTCCTCTTCCAAAGCCCTCAGCTTCTCCGGATTGGAGGGAACCGGAGTCCAAACTGGGCAAAGGGAAAGAAGAGGAGGATGACGGATCCATGATGGAGCATAACCCCAACGTATCTGGGATACTAGCCAGGAGTCCTGAATGAGGGCTTGCCACTTCTCCCAAAACAGAGAAAGGCGCCCTGCTACTGGCACGTTGGGAAAACAGCACTGGACTGCTTGCTCCAAAGGGGGAGGAAGAAGGGTAGGAATGGGAGAAAGAAGAGAGAAAGTAGGACCTACCCGGGAACTGTCCACACCTTCAAACTCTCTTCCCCTGAAAACCTCTAAAAGAAAACCGTCCTCTAGATCTAGACGCACGGCGAGGAGTTTGACCCCTGCCCGCCCAAGACGAAGGAGACTGCCTCCCTACAGACCTCGAACGATGAGAAGAAATGGAATCGAACCGATCCTCCTCCAAAGATCGATCCCGCTGATCCGATGAGGAAAAATTCGAGTTATGAACGACCCTAGAAGGATAGGCTCCAAACTGATCAGGCTTGAGACTCTTCCTTCTAGGTGAAGAATTAGGGCTTCTAACCGAAGAAACATCTCTTTTCACAGAAGATTTGGACCACGAAACCTGAGCTTGAAGCTCCCTAGAGGCCTTCAAGCGCTCAGATTCCGCCCTATTTAATTTAGGAGCTGACTCTCCAAACAGATCAGTACCGAAAGGGGACGCAACCACAAGATTCTGTTTCAATACCTCAGAAATCCTAATCTCATAAAGCTTCCTAGACCGGCGTTTGGAAGTAATATATATCCTAAAGACTTACAAACAGAACTAAGAGAACCCCGGGATAAATCAGCCAAAGAACGAAAGACAGCCAATGGAACTTGTTCTCCTCTTTCTTCAGCCTTAAGAACGGCCTCAGACAGCAGAGCAAGATAATTAGACGACTTAATCTGAGACCTACAAACAGACTCCCATTTGAACAGATCAGAAGAAAAATCGGACCTAGAAACCTCCTTCGACTGAGATGACAGAACCTCCCAAGCAGGACCAGACAGAGACTGAGCAGAAGCTACCTTCAAAAGGTCCTCCTTAGGAATTTGAACAGGCGAGTCATACTTGGAAACCAGAGAAAAATCAGAGTTAACCGAGTCATTGACGAAGAAATCCAGCATATCTACCACTAAATTATCAATAGGAAGCACCTGAGGCGAATACGAAGAAGGATCAGCAGTAGAAAGAGCGGATCTGAAAGAAGGAGGATCCACAGCGAATTCCTCCTTAAGAAGAAGAGAAAGCGAAGAAGCAATCCAGCGGTGAGCCATGGACCAGTCTTCCGAAGAGGCCTTGACTGGGCAAAACCTCTTCAGATCCCTGGCACTGACTGACTTAGGAACAGAAGAAATAGAAGACAGAAGAGGAGGAGGAGAATAAGAAGAGGATATAAGAATTGATGAGTCTCCTGAAACTAAAGAATCACCTGCCCTCGACAACACAGGAGAGGAAGGCCTACTGACCGAATCCTGAAAGCAGGAAGCATGATCGGACCCAGAATCTCTACCCATCTCCTGACTACCAGATGACGAAGGAAGAACCAATGAAGCCGAAAATCTTGAAAGAATAGACAAATGAGCAGACACAAACGAACGATCTAACGAAGAATCTTTAACCACTGAAAATAAAGAAAAATCTAACCCTGAATCAACAATTTGAAATTCGAGCTCAGGAGACAGAACCACAGAAACAATCGGATCAAGATGATCAAAAGATGGAGAAGAAGCCAGAGAGGAAGGAGAGGTGAAACTGATTGAGCAAACTGATCATGAGAGGAAGAAGAATGACGAGCAGAAGAAAGACGAGCAAACCCCGGAGGAGAAGGAATGGAAGATTTAAACAGAAGAGAAGAGTTAGAAACATGAGAAGAGGAGAAGTCTTTCGATGAGAGAGAAGAGGAATGGGAAGAAGACCTAGACAAAACTGGATTAACTCCAGCCTCACGAAAGGAAGAATCCGCATGATCAGATAACTCAACATCAATAACCTTGGGAGGATGGAAAGATTCATAATTAGAAGCTACCGAATCCTGTGAAAACCTTTGAGAAATTTCTGGACCATAATCAAAGTTCCTATCATCCACGAATCTAGCTGTGCCTAAAGAATTTTGTTCTCTCTCTAAACTGGAAGCTGCCTCCCAACCGGAAACGGAAATCGGAATTCTAACCAGGTCTAACAGACCCGGAAGTACACCCCTAATACCGGAAGCGGAAGTGAACTGACTATTGCCTACACCGGAACCGGAAACGCCTCTACCGGAATTCGGAAAATAAAAGGAGTCCTCAGACTCCGGATATCTGGAATGACCGGAAGCGCTAACAGACCCGGAAATGGAAGAAGACCCCAGATCTCTAGGACCCGGATGTCCTACATAACCGGAAGACAGACCAGAAGTTGCCGCAACGGAAGTGGTAACCGGATCTTGCCGACCTGGATTACCACCCAAACCGGAAACGGAAGCCACCGAAGCCGGAAACGGATCTTGACGACCCGGATGTCTTGCTATTCCGGAAGCTCGGACGGAAAAAGACTGAGGATCGGAAAACGGAAGTAAACCTGAGTCCAAAGAACCGGAGTCCACCACAACGGAACCGGAACTATCAAGACTAGGTATCGACCTCTTAGCAACGGGCTCTCTAGAAAGCACTGTAACTACCGGAACCACCGTAAAATTGGCATTATCATAAGGACTGGCCTCATGGACGCCGGTTTCAGCCGACGCCACCACGGCTCGAGGGTTATGCCCGTCACCCTCAAGTCTTATGTGGATTTTATCTGATGCACTCTCCGAGCACACCTTCAAGAGCCTGGATGCTCTTGTCTTCTGCTTCGGTGGTACTAACACCTGCCTAGAGGTCAGAGGGACCGGCTTCCCCCATTTGCGGGAACGCCCGCTAGCCTTCGGGCTATCCTCTGAGCTTGACGAGGATTCCTGCTTTTTTGCCTCTTTTATCGCAGAAGAAATTCGTTCATCTAGCGATTTTGTCAACACTGTGGCACACGATTCAAATCTAGCAAAAAGCGCCATCACGGCGTCCGAATTTCCCGATGAGTTTCCCCCCTTCCATTGCTACCGATAACGGAACAGAGGATTGAGCAAAGGACACCGCCTTAGCCTTGCCAGCAACGGAGGAAGGGGAAGGACGACCAGAGGGCAGCGCTTGTTTTACCGACAAATCTTTAAAGAACGTTTTCGCCACCGAAACCGGCCACCCTTTACAAATCCCACACATAGCATTCACAGTACAGGAAGTACACTTCGCACAAACGTGCCCGGCGAACTCTATCGAGTGATGGCGATCACATTTTGCCGACGAATATTTAGTCCTATCTGACCCTTTCGCTGACTCCTACAAATGAAAAAACGTAACAATGAAGCATACCGCTCAAACTCTCCAACAATAGACACCCTCAACTCAGTTCTAACGGCGGGAAAATTCAAATTTCCTTACCAGAAACTTTCAAGGGATTTTATTATAATCCTTATAATGCACTAGAAATAACTTTGTTACAGGCTCTACATAATGGACTGGACATTATTAATGATGATGATGATTTAGGATAGGCATAACAATCAAGATACCCCGAACTAACGCGATCTTCACGAAAACCGGTAATATCTCAAATTCGTCTAAAGATACTGTACAAACACAATTATACTTCCTTAGACGTAACTTAGGAAGGATTGACTTCATATTAGGCATGATATTCCGTGATATAAAGTCACAGGTACCGCTGTCACAGCACAAAACACAAATCTTATTCAAATATTTTTGGACAACTATTCTGCTTGCAGAATAATTGAAAAGTGAATCTGTTTCCTATTCGGGCTCTCATGCGCATGCGCGAGCGCACCTACCGACAAGCGTCACTATGAGGTGAGTATAGACTGGTGCCAGTCTATACTTGATGGTAGGCTGGAGATGGGACTCAACCAGTAGCCTGGTTGAGGGTCCATAGGAATAGGATTAGGCATGGGGAGGTGGGTATGCAGGCATAAAAATCTTATTCTGTTAGCAAAATGCAGATAATTGATTTAGCAAGTAGTGATTGAACGGTAATGGATGTTTTTGTGGTGTAATAACAACTGGCCTGTGCAATCGTCAAGTTGGGTTTGTCTGTTTGCAGGCCAAGAGAAGACTATTTTCTGAAAATTTACCACTACAATGACTGTCTCAGTAACGGAACCAGACATTCCAGTGGTCAATTTTCAAAAATAGTCTTCGCTTGACCTTCAAATGGACATTCAATAAGGAAATTTTCTGATTTTCTTGACAGAATTTGGGTTAATTATATATTCGGCCTTCATAACACGAAATAAACAGGTAAATCTAAAGCGCTGCCGATATTTTGCTGGTGTGTAGCTGACATCATAATCTCGCAGTTTCTCGCTCTCATTGTAAGAAAATGGATGCGCCCAAAGAGCCGCATTTCAACCATTTTGGGCATATTCATTTTATTTTTTCTCGGCAATGGAAAAGTATATTTTATATTTTCTTGCAGCAATTATTTGGGATAATAGTATATTTTTAGTTGACTTATTCCCGATTTTCACTGGAATTTACCTTTAAGCGTTCGCTAATGTGGCGCAGAATGTTATTACGTCCCTGGCATAGTTTGGTGCGATCTTCATTTTGGCCACTTTGATAGATGTGCAGACGTAATGCTTTCTGTTCATTTTTATTATGGTACACATTAATTAAGATATTAATATAATGCAGCTTAATATAAAGTTAACCCGCAGCAGATGCTATACCATTGCATATTCCCACACTTTCGCCAACTTTGTTGTTCTCCCCTTCCCCTGCCTCCCAAAACACCCACAAACCCCATCCCATCACCCCACCCAATCCACACCAAAAACACCCGACGGTGGGCCTAATCTAACAATCTGCAATCGTATAAGTGACATACCATACACAATTTGGTTGTCTTCCTACAACGTTGAACCACAGGCCTTTGAATTTTCGTCCATCCATATCACTACCGCATATCCCCCTACTACATGTATATATACCTACTATCACAGGCCTTTGAGTTTGAATTTTCGTCCATCTATCCCTCTACCACATATTCCACCACCCCCACCCCCCCCCCCCCCTACTGTATATATAATACACACATATACAGTGTATATTATATATAGTAGGTATATATACATGTAGTAGGGAGATATGCGGTAGTGATATGGATGGACGAAAATTCAAAGGCCTGTGGTTGAACTTGACATTCGTACGCCAACGTACCCCTACCAAACACCCCCCCCCCCCCCCCCCCCCCCCCGGGACTCACCACCCCCACCCCACCGTGGCACTAACCCACTCCTGGCGTTCGTTCGTAGTCACCTTTAGTTTATCACGACTCGGACAGAAAAATGGAGATGTGATAAACATAACTTACCAAATCGTATCATTTGTTGACAGTTGATGCTTGTTATAGTTGGAGCGTTAGAAACTTCATGTTGATTACTCTAGCAGGAACCCTTTGACAATTTCACAAAATACATTTCTTGTAGTTTCGTATTTTTTTTAATCAATTTTAAATTGTTGTGATCGTCTTCTTCTTGTTAAAAATATAAATAATTAGCAAATAAAAATATAAAGTGTATTTCAATAATTAATGTTTTCAAAATACAAACCTTTTGAAATACGAAAATTGTTAAAAAGAAAAAGTCAATTAATCCTAAATTTTTTAGAAAATTTAACTCCAACTCCAAGTCATATTTTTGGTATAATATAATGAAATAGTGACATATTGTTATAGTATTATAGGTTTGTAGAACAATATCGAACCAGCTATAGCATGCTTTCAGGTAAACTATACAAATGAACCGTCTTGTTATATCGTTCTGTGTTTTCGGGATTTTTTTCTATTTAAGTTAACTCGCCTGCTTTAAAGGTCATATATGGAGAGTGTATTTTAAGACATTATAATATATCCAGTCCTTCCAAATCATATAGCTGTTATCAATTTGCTAATACATGGCATATTTTTATATTTATTGGCGATAAAGTACATAGCCTTAGAATATTGCGTCATGAATTACCTCCCTTGAATTCCAAGCAGCTGAGACGTCATAGTGGAACAAGCTCTAAGCAAATCTAATAGGAGGTTTTTTCGTGATGTCATTAAGTCATTATTTTTAGAACGGGGGAAGCATGGCCGTCAAGCGGCCACTGACGTGATGAAGTAAACAGATCTTGCTGGCCGTAAATCTTATCTTACACCTCATTAGTCCTCTAAATAATAAAAGTTTTGACGGAATGTATTCAATTTCCACTTTATTTGTGTACAATATTGAGAGCAATAATTTGTTTACTGCTTTCATACCGTGTTGGAACCAGTATTCATGCATCAAATGGCTTGCTCATTGTGTATGTGAATGGCGACATTTTTGCTGTTCATGCTCAAATAAGTGTATGATGGTATGAATGGTGATAAATTATACCTCTAGACGACTGAGAGAGGCGATAACTGTATACATGTTTGGTTGGGTTGTGGGGTGGGGGGGGGGGGGTGGTGGCCAAAATGGATGTTAGTCTAAATATTCAGCAGTGTTGTTATTCTTTTAAGTCAGTTTAATTATCCATGGCTGGCAGGAGATATAATATGATAACCTGCTGGGTGTGTCGGATTTTGATATGCAGGAGCTGATTTGGAGGTGCATATGGGCTGGAGTTGGGGCGAGTGGGATGAAAAGAAGTTTTCTCCTGCGTTTCAAGTACTAGGCCAGCTAAGGGCAACCCCACTGATTGTAAGAGGAAGTCCCTGTTACTATATGCATAAAGTAAATAAGCTTAGCTAACTTTGAATATATGTTGATCATGTTTAATTGTGTATTTAGTTAACCATTTCACCAACAAATCCTGGAAAAAGTATATTCTTTATGCTATAAAACTTATTCTGTTGAATATTCTTAAATTAATTTGACTGGAAGGCAGGCAGCAACACCTGCCAGTCAAATTAATTTCAAAATATTCAATAGTTTTCCTGTATGGTAGCATTGAAAATGAGACATGGGGAATTCAGCGGGATAAATGCTTAATGAATAGCTACATGCCCTTAAGGGTTAAAGCATATGGATGTCTGTGATTCATTACATACATGTACATGCAACAATGGATACAATTTATCTGCTCCCAAAAATATTGCAATATTTATATTTCTACATAAGACTGGACTGATTGTAAAATTTATTGAATTTTCATAGTTTTATTGTTTTCCTAGATTTATTTTGCTGTGCTTAGCAAAAACATAGTAATAGAAACCCTAACCATCACCATGAAAGATACTTCTCTACATTTACCACCTTAATTGCTAGGAGCATGTGATTGGGTTATTATTTTATTGGGCCTCAAGACATGATACCAACTGCTATTGCATAAATTATGTGTATGTAGTTAAAATAACTGAGAACCAACCATGTAGAGCCTCACATCCACTTCAAGTTCTGCATTAACAATCTACATTTAATAACACAATTATTTAAATAATTACATCATTTAATATATGGGTGACTGATGAGATATGCTTGATAAAATAGATAGTATAGAAAGAACAATCAATGTTTATCTCAGCTTATGCAAACAGTGCAAGTTCTACAAAATGTTTTGGTATTTGATAATCAGATATGTGCATCTGCAAGTGCCATGCCATGAATTGGTTCAGATAAATTAGGTAGTATTGCCAGTGTTGAATCACTCACTCCATATTAAAGCATTGCTGAACATTCCCCCCCCCCCCCCACATCTGCCCGAGCATAGAAACCAATTCGTCTTAAATAGGAGTGGAGTAGACTTGTAGTATATGAGTATCTAGCCATGCATTATTCACTCAGAATTGCTGAAAATTAGATATGTGGAAGCAAGTTCCTGATAGGTGTGTAACTCTGCCTGTACAGGGAAATTTATAGGCTCTAGATAGCAGATTCAATTTAACAATGACCAGGACTGGTGGTAATTGGAAGTTGTACTAATTCAGTTATCACATTGGATAAATTGGAAAATTTTTAGGAGTTGGAATTGCTAATTGAAATTACTTTGCCCCAAGAATGACTAATTCTCAATTTCTTTTCAATCGTTTTATAATTTTATCAACAGTTTTATCTCCTAACATAGTATAACATATGTAATATAACAAAGTGAGTATGTTTCGACCCTCTAAAGGCTAAATTGTCCAAAACCAGTATTTGTATTGATCTTGAGATGCCTGGCTCCATAATCAAGCCAGATATTTCAGTTGTAAATTTAAAAAATTGCATTCTTTTGAACTCCAAAGTGTAAATGTACATTTTGTGTGTAAAAAAAGGGAAATTTTGTAAATGAAATTTGACCTTTAATGGGGAAATTGTCATCTTTGCCAAAAATTGCTTGTGTAGTAGTATGTCTTGGAAGATGTCCATTTGTAAGCCAAGGGAAGATTATTTTTGAAAAATGAATGGCTGGCTTTGTTACTGGGGCAGTAAAATAAAGTAAAGTAAAAAAAATCTTCCCTGACCTACAAATGGCCATTCACTAAGCAAAAATTCAAATATCCTTTACCAATCCTCACCATTAAAGGGATAATGCTGAACACATAGCCCTAGAGCCAGGTCCCACAGCCACTGGTCCACTGCATGTGGCCTCACCATGTTCACTCTGTAAATTTCAGATGTTTTTCCAGTTGAATATTAAAATATACTGTCCTGATCAACTATCTGAGTATGACTGTATTTAGTATTATTTTATTTACTGACTATTATACATTCTCAAGGCTGCTGCCAGGAAAAGAAATTGTATTAACCACCACCCTCCCTCTACCCCTCCACACATATCTACAACATTTAGGGGTTTAATGCTCCCTACCCCCACCCCTTGTTTCTGTCACTAACCCCACAAAACACACAATTTGTCAAAATAACACTCATAAGTCTGGAGAGTTTAATAATATGGTGGATTTAAGATTCTATTATGGGGTGTATCCAACCTAGCAGTTATATGGTCTGGGTGGGGTTCCCAATGGTGGTGGGGGTAGGGAGGGGTGTCATGCCCCTTCCCCTACAATAATTGGAAAATGAAATGCTCTGAGAAGTAATTTCCTGCATATTGATTAATTAATTCATAATCAAATTGAAATTAATCATTGTTTAATTACTGGGATGCGGGTGGAAATTCCCACCACCACCACCCTCCACCTTCCACCCCCACCAACCACAAATCTAAGGGTGGGGTTGGGTGGGGAGGGGGTGCAAAGCCAACCTAAATATGGGCACACACAGATAATCATTATGACAGTAGGGCATATATATATATTGGCCGCATTCGTAAACATCTATCGGGCAGCCGCTTGTATTGGTACTATAGCCTACCAGGATCCACATGCACTGATGGTGTGGGGGCGTTTCTGACATATATATCATTGCGGTAGTATTTTGCCTTCTAATGTGCATAGAATCAATAACATATTTCTAAAAATGCATATTAAAATAGTATTTGATGTTAGAATTGTCAATTCGGCCAACTTTACTGGTAGAGCTGACGTAAAATTACAATTTTCATGGCTTTGAGTTGCATCAAACGCGGCAGTGTAATGTTGTTTACTAACAAAACAGTGATCAGCTGGCCGTATGCTTGACGGCCAGTTATCTGCACACGCGTGAAAATGATGTCATAAAGGAATTCCATAAAACCTCCTATACAGGCAACACTGTTTAACCAGGGTAACTTTTTCATTCTATTGTATTTAGCAATGAATTTTGAAATAGGCAATGATCTCAATGATATTCCTGGTGGACATTAGTCAGAAGTTTATAATAGCGCCGATGCCATATTTAAATATGAATATCTCGGGCACGAAAACCCCCATTTTAGATGAGATCTGCTTCGAGACAATATGCATGCGTATCCTATATGTATGTGGACGAGGAGGTAAATTCTGGGTATATATCTACCGCTTCTTTGAATGTAATGTAGCTAACATATAAATTTACGCATAATGACACTCTACCACGCTTTTACTGGAGTAATTTGTAGGAATACGTACTTGAGACAAATGCTGGCTCCGAGTGCATACAATTGTCGTGTATACTGAAAAAGCACATATATGAGTGAAGATGCGCAAAAAACGTGACAATAATAATTTATAACAGGTGGGTAAGATTAACTAAATTGTCATATTTAGATAGGCCTACGTTTATTAATAGTGCACAAATTTACATTGGATAGCTTAATACGCGGCGAAGACTCAAAATTGTTTGCTTACTATAAGCTTTCATTGACGTCCGCATGAACTCAAAGAGAGACGATCAATAACCGATATGTCAGTCTTCCTATGAATTCGCTCATCTGCTACTATTTATGTGCTTCCATCACACGGAATGTGTGTTTTACCGCCCAGTGGTAATTTTCAATAAGCCCGGTGGTAATTTCTCAAAATGATACGCTTTGCATCAACGTGAAAATATGCAGGCCCGTCGATTCCCAAACTGGCAGTCTCTCCCCACCCCTCCCCCACCCCACCCAACTATCCAACCATTGCTACGGCCATGTAATTTCGATTATCTTTCTTCGCATATTCAACAGTAATCTTACTAGTGACACAGCCCTATGCATGTTAGGTAAAACCAGAAAGGTTTCTGATAAAACCTACAAACAGTTGGTCTAGAAAATGATGAGTATATGATAAGCTTTAAAAACTCACACACTTGTACATTAAGTTTTCTTGTCATTTACAGGCAAATTTTGTTCACGCACATTTCTATCGAGCCAAAATCGCCATTGAAGCAATCGTGTTCTCAAACATGTCTGGAAACATAAAACCGAGAAAAATCTGCCACATGGTTGTTCGTAGCTGTTGCCGTTTTTGCGTGATTCTAACTACACCACCCTCTAGGCCTAAACCATGTATCTTACATAGTCGCAGGAAAAATGGCAGAAATAATGAAGAAAGAAAATATTAAGATCTCATACAAGACAGACAGATAAGAAAGATCTAGCTGACGTGTGTCTGTTTTATGTATGCACATGTGTTTAATTCAGCAACAAAAAACTCATTCCACTATGTCGGCTATATTATATATGTTAACTAAGAACGCGCATTAGACTCTATGGCCAGTTGTTTATTTAGGGTTAAAATCAATCAACATATAACTTTATATTATTTTTATTGGCATACGACCTGAAAAACCTATTTTTATCCTTGCCTGATCAGGAAAATGCAACCAAACTGTACTTATTTCCTGTTGAAGTTGAACGAAGCTGTATGTATTCAACGTTACGGTATGATAGCGTGTTCCAGTATTACGTCATTATTGACGCTGAAGAGCTCAAAATCAAAGGAGGTAAGTCATCACTTAATTTCGTGTATTCGATCATACGCTGACTTCGCGGCTTAATATTAGCTATTTGGTGAATGTTAGACAAATACAGCTGGTTTGTTATTAATTACTATACAATAATGCCTTAAATACTTGCAAAATTGTGCATAAAAGGGATTTCTCCAAATATGACCTTTAAGATTCAAGATTCAAAAGTAATGTATTTCTTGAGTAATAAATATAATTTACATCTTACTTTCGTATCGTATGTTAGGGCTCAACTTAAACCAGTTGAACTCACCTTTGTAAACAGTTTTAATGAACAAAAGTGGATCAAGATCAACTTGAAGAACATATTTAATAGGCTACTCATGGGAGCGATATACAGAAGCCCAGATAGCAATGATAATAATAACAATGAACTGTGCAGGCTGTTAAGACAGGTGACCGATGAGGAAAGTTTCTCCCATATTCTAATTGTCGGGGACTTCAGTTTTCTCAAGATAAATTGGAGTTCGTGGATTGCAGATGAAAAAGGAGAACAGTTCATGGAGTGTGAGAGATAGCTTCCTGTTTCAAAGAATTAGTGAACCAACCAGAGCAAGAGGAGCAGATAAGCCTAGTTTATTGGACCTAGTTCTCACGAACGATGAGGAGCTGGTGACAGATGGTGGTCCATTACTGACCTCATGGTAACGGTGACCATATGTTGTGAGCTTCAATTTAATATGCATTTCTGAGGATGTGAAAGATGATGTGGCTAAATAAAATTATGACAAGGGCAATTATAATGAGATGAGGGAGTATATGAAGGCAGATTGGACAAGTTTATTTACAGACAAGCAGGTAGGCGACATGATAGAACTCTTCATGGAAAGACTGAATCAGGCACAGGAAGTCTGTATTCCAAAGGCAAGACAAAAAGACAAGGGAATGAAGAAATCCAAAATACCAATTCCACCACAGACATGGGAAGCTATCAAGGGCAAAAGAGCAGCATGGAACCGATTTATGAAAATTCATATTGAGCAAGACAGGCTATGTTACACTAGAGCACGTAACAAAGTTAAAACTGCTGTGAGAAATGCTAAAAGAGACAAGGAAAAGAACATAGCATGAAATGTTAAGACAAACCCCAAACTGTTCTGGAAATATGCAAACTCCAAACGAAAATGTTGTGTAGGAATATCTGAGCTGCATGCAGAGAAAGAGGGGGAGAGGGTTGTAGCTAGTACTGATAGTGAGAAGGCAGAAATTTTAGCAGATTTTTTCACCAGTGTTTTTTACAGAGGAGCCATCAGGGGATCTACCTAGGTTTGAGAAGAGGAACCATACATCAAAGTCTAACGACAGTACCTTTGAAGCCACAGAGGTCCACAAGCTGCTCGAAAACATGGATTGTAGTAAATCTCAGGGACCAGATAATGCACACCCAAGAGTCCTATATGAACTGCGGGATGTTATAGACAAACCATTGACCTGCATTTTTAACAAATCTTTTTCAACAGGTAATTGCAAATGTAACGCCTATTTTCAAGAAAGGGGACAAAAAAATATGCAGGAAACTACCGGCCAGTAAGTCTAACCAGTGTGATAGGTAAGCTATTTGAAAAATATTTCGGAGATGGATGATCGAGCATTTGGAGAGCAAACACCAATTTGGATTTGTAAGTGGCAGATCAACTAGTCTACAGTTAATTAAGGTCATGGATGAATGGACAGAGATCCTGGACAGAGCCGGTGCAATTGATTCAGTCTACATGGACTTCATGAAAGCGTTTGATACAGTTGTCCACAGGAGACTGATAACAAAGCTGAGAGGCTATGAGATGAGTGAGAAGATGTGTGCATGGATTGCAGACTTCCTAAGGGACAGAAAGCAAAGGGTCTGTGTGAACGGAGTATTTTCAGAATGGCAAACAGTTACGAGTGGAGTTCCGCAAGGTAGTGTCATTGGACCGGTGCTATTTGTACTCTTCATAAATGACCTACCTGATTGTGTGCAGTCAGGCGTCTACCTATACGCGGATGATACCAAAGTATACAGGGAAATTAGGAATGAACACGACAGCGCAACGTTACAGAAGGATCTGGATGCCTTCATCACTGGTGTGAAATTTGGCTCTTACGATTTACCCTGATAAATGTAAGGTACTTGAAACTGGACACAAATCGGTAAATGAAAACCAAAAATACAAGCTCTATGACTGTAAAGGAGAGACCGTGGAATAGGATCAGTCGAGCAGGAAAAAAATATTGGAGTTGTTGTAGACTGCTGGCTAAATTTCAGATGTCATATGCAAACCAAGGTAAATAAGGCCATGGGAATCATGGCAGCCATCCGCAGAACCTATACATACCTGGATGAAGAAAGTTTTACATTACTTTACAAGGCACTAGTAAGATCTCAACTTGAATATGCTAAAGCTGTATGGTCGCTTTATAAAAAGTGTGACATAGATATCATAGAAAATGTACAAAGACGTGCAACTCGATGTGTACCCTCGCTAAAGGGACTTTGCTATGCAGATAGACTGGGCAAACTAAAGCTTCCAACACTGAGATATAGGCGAATGAGAGGGGACATTATTGAAACCTACAAGATCATCCATGGTATATATGATAAACACGTCACAGAAGACCTCATCAAGTTCAACATTTCATATACCAGACGGCATGAGTATAAAATACAGAACCTTGCTAGACTTGACATTAGGAAATATTCCTTTGTAAACCGTGTCATTGATGTCCGGAACGGACTACCACAGGAGGTTGTAAATGCGCCGAGCGTCAAATGCCTTGAGAGCAGACTCGACAAGTTCTGGAACAACTTGGAAATGAAATTTGATCGTGATGCAGCTTATACCCTCTAAATCAGATACATTGGTCTGGAGGCTACAAAATGAGACACGGATTGGGTGTGGAATCACATCGATCCTGATGTCTAGACTGTATAAGCTTACTTACTAGTATAATTGTACTTTGAGAAAGGAATGGGTGTGTGATCACATCGTTCCCAATATGTATAACTATGTAATTTATATTTAAGCTAGGTACATACCAGTATAATTTTTTTCTGAGAAGGGAATGGGTGTGGAATCACACCGTTCCTAATAGCTAGAGTTATGTATTCCACGTGTATAGTGAATTTCTTAACTGTAGTATGAGATCAGGATTTGGTGTGTAATCACATCACTCCTAATATCTAAAGTTACATATTCCATCGGTAGCTTTTGAATTGCTTAACTGTAGTATGAGATAGAAAAGTGGTGTGAAATCACATCGTTCCTAAGCTCTAACTGCATGTAACATCTAGGTACATACCAGTATAATTGTATTCTGTGACAGGAATGGATGTGCAATCACATCGTTCCCAATAGCTAAAGTTATGTGTCCCACGTGTATATATTTGAATTGCTTAATTGTAGTATGAGGTAAGGATTTGCTGTCTAATCACATCACTCCTAATATCTAAAGTTACATATTCCATAGGTAGCTTTTGAATTGCTTAACTGTAGTATGAGATAGGGAAGTTGTGTGAAATCACATCGTTCCTAAGCTCTAATTGTATTAACACTTTAACAGCTAGGTACGTACCAGTATAATTGTATTCTGTGACAGGAATGGGTGGGCAATCATATCATTCCTAAAAGCTAAAGTTATGTATTCCACATGTATATTTGAATTGACTAATTATAGTATGAGATAGGGAAGGGGTGGGAAATTCACATCGTTTCTAATTGTATGTATTTCACATGTATGTAGGCCTATATGATTTGTAAGAAAAAAACCCATGCGTTATGGAATAGGTGTGAAAAGTGTCACTATATTAAGCGCTTTTAAATGTATCAGGAGAGATGGATAGGATGTGTTATCACATCATTCCCAACCTGTAATACTTATGTATCTCGCATTGTTATAATATATGAATTGTAAAATTTTATAAACCTTACATAAGTATGGGTGCGCTGTAGGATGGCATGGGGAATGCGTGGGTTATCACCCATTTCCCTTTTCATGCTACTCTACACCATTACACACTGGTATAACAGCAGTCCCAAATTGTATATATGTAAATATGGAAGTATGTAATCAAGAATGCTGAAATATACTATATAGACTTAAACATAACCGCTAGTAAACATATTAAGTATAAACTTTGACCTTCATCAAAATATAAATGTACATATAGAGTTTATCCGCCATTACACATAAGGAGTATGAGCAGAACATAAAGGCACTAGTCTGCGTTCTGTAAACTATCTAATCTAATCTTATTCATAGTTTCACACATCCAGGCATCTTGAGATCGGCCGCCATTAAAGTTGGGGCAAACTTACTACATGCTAAAGAGGACTGCCAATACAAATTCATTGTTTACATTTTCCTTGAAGTTCAAACCATTAAATCCTGTAGCTGAGAATCTGTTGAAAGCCATTAAGTAAAAAAATCCAACATGGCCACCAAATACGCTACATTTTGATTGGCCCGCGGTGACCATGTTTTTTGACGGATCAGCTCCCCTTGAACAAACTTTACTGGCCCTTACCTTAGTCCCTAATCATATCTCCCAAATTTCGGCCTGATCCCTTCAGCGGTTCTGGAAGTCGTTTTCTGGAAAACTAGGTCATCCAAGATGGCCACCGAACCATTTGGTCAATCAAGTCCTCTTGAAAAAATTTGGCTTACCTCTCCCTAGATGATGTTTCATGAGTTTTGAATCAATTCCCCCAAGCGGTTTCCGAGATTTTTAAAGATGGTTCCTAAAATCGGATGAAATCCAAGATGGCCACAAGTTGGCCGATCGTCTTCGTTTGAACAAACTTGGATCCCTATGCCCTAAGGATGTTTCCTGCCAAATATAAATGAAATTGACCCAGTGGTTCTTTACAAGTCGTTTAAATGAAATGTTGATGGACGGATGACGGACACACAACGGATGGTTGCCATGGCATAAGCTCACCCTCTTGGCCCACTTCCTTCCCTTAATGGTGGAGTGTTAAGATGTCATAGAGTTTGGTGGAGCTTCCAGAGCATCAGATCGGATGGTTTGTGTATACTAAAGACGCAGGTATTCTAAGTTATGATATTAGGCACTTCAATTATTTTTGAAAATATTTCTGAAATCTGCTGCTATTTTATCATTGTATATCTGATGTCTGCATAGTCTGTCTCTACTATCCTTTCCAGTTAGATGTTCTGGATATGAATACAATTCATGCTTATACCTGGATATTGTTTTCGGGTCGGATTAACTTCTTATTTTTGAAGTTATGACATCATAATCAGCCTTGCACTTTACTAACTATTATAAAGTTTTGTCCAATGCTGGTTTACTTATTAGTTAGTGGTCTTTATGGCCACCTTCCCTCTCTCTTATTTTGGTTTTGAGTTACTAATTCATTAACTAAAATGCTCATTGTCTTCGTCTTCTGGCCTTTTTCAGAAGCCTTGTTGCCCTTCTTGTGGAAGGTTTTTGAAAGAATGTTTCATCCCCACATTTATGCTTCCAATGCTGTCCTTGTGGACCATTGCTTAACTGTAACATCTGTAAACAGTGGGGGTGCGGCGAGCTAATGTCCGAGTTTTTATCATTACATACCAAGGAGAAGGCGATTGAGGAGGAGAGAAGAACGAGGAAAGAGGGACTTGGTAAGAAGGGTAAGAAGATGGCCTCATCCACCATGGATATGGAGGCCTTCCGTGTTGAAATGATCGGAGAAATGAAGAGGACAATTAAGGATTTGGTTCCAGAGTTGCTTCGTGGCATGCTTCCTGAACCAAATTCTTTATTGTCGTCTTCTGCTCCGGAGCAGATAATCCCCACCTCTGAATCGGTGCTCTGTAGGGACTTTTTTCGTCCAAGATTCAGAGGTGGCCCCCATTAGAGGGGGCAGTCCACTATGAGGACACTGGCAGCAGGCTTGCCACGCCGGTTGTTCATGGACATGTGTCGCTGGAACCTGGTGCCTGCTTATCATGCCAGGATTATCTGCACCCTATAGGTACCACTTCCTCCTATGGTACTTTTCCTGGCCAGTCCGTGTTAGCAAAAAAAAAATTCTCTGACCTGGAGTCTAATCTTTCTGGCCAGGAAGAAGAGGATTACCTGTTGGGTTCTCCTAGCGCTGTGGCCATGGACATTGACGTACGTGCACCCCTCGCGGGGAGCACGGGCAACATTGTCCATGAAACTACTCACGCAGGAGTAGCCTTCACGGCCCAGAAGGTAGCCCGGGCTGGATCTGATGGCCAGCATTACAGCATACCTTAGCTTGCCGATGGTGTAGCATGTTCTGGCCAGGGCCGTGGTGAAATTTTCCCCACGCAATACCACGGCGCCTGCTCCTGGTCAAGCCAGTCAGTTTAGCATGCCTGTTCTTTCAGGCCCGCATGATTTCTCTGGCTTGCCAGGAGTATCAGTTCCTCCAGTCACGTACACACCTGCGATTGTTCAGGAGTATGACGAAGACCCATGCCTTGTCGAGCATTCACAGGTAGCCACAGAGGAAGACTGGTCTGATGCTTGTCATTGGCTAATGAATGTCAGGCCAGGTCTTGCTGTGGAACAGTCGGCCAGCCAATGGGACCAGCGCCCATGGCTGGCAGGTAAGCCAACTACTGCCATTATGCCATCTCTGCCGCTGACGGAACATTGCAGATATGTTTACAGCGGCAGAGACATCCATCAAGGCGCATGGACGCGTCGCGAAGGCCCCTCGTGGTGCAGTATCAGAGGTACGGTGTGATGCCTAAGCCACATGCGGATGACTGCGCTGCGCTAGGTGAGGATACGCGGCCAGGCTCCCGGTCTGACACGGGGCGCTGTGCTCGAACGTTTTGCGTTAGGCAAATACCGCATTGCGCGATGCGGAGGCGAGTTCGAGAGCGTCTATTGTCGCACATCTCCCAGCTGTTACAGGGGCTAGTAACAGCATCCGCATCACACCAGCCTTGCCGTAACAGTCCAGAGAGGCATCCAATATGGAATTAACCTGGCTCTGGATTGTTTAACCCGGTCTGTGACCAGGAGTGTCCGGGCGCGGTGTACGTTTGCCTTAGACAACTTGTGCCCATCCCAGTACCTGTATAATGGGCTGCTGCATACGCCTATAACAGGTCCTGGTCTTCCTGGAGGTGAGGGATGTAAGCACCTCCATGAGACGGTCACCCTGGTCAATAACCAGAGGGTGTTGCGCGATCAATTTGAAGTGCTCCACATAGAGCGCATTCGCACAGCTCCCCCTGCGTATCATCCCCTGTATGCTCGAGGTGGTGGTGGCCAGGTCAAAGGCCAGCCACCAGCGCAGCACCGGCCATGGCCGCGTGCGCTTCAGCCAGCAGCGAAGGGGGGGGCGCAGGCTCCTCCAGCGCAGCCAGCCAGGCAGCCACCGTCTCCTGGTCCAGAAGCACTGGAGTGGTTCTTCCTGTGAGAACTGATCTTTCAGGTACGATTACTACGACCAGATCCTCATGCGCCACGGCCTGTGCCGCAAGTGCCACTTTTGCGCTACTTATGTCCACCTCCCTCCCTAGGTAGTCCAGTGGGAGGCCGGTTGGCCCACCACATGCAAGAGTGGAATCCGTTAACTCAGGACCGTTTAGTCTTGCGATGGCTTTCAGTCGGGTATCATCCCGATTGGATAGCAGGCACGCCATTGCGGCTGTCTCTGGTACCTATCTGGACTCAAAATCCAAGAGATCCAGATCAACGGTTGTGTATAGAGGAGGAAATAAATTCCCTCATACTAAAAGGAGCAAAAGTGCCCATGCTTCTATTCAACCGTGGTCCTAGTGACAAAGAGCACTGGAGGGTGGAGACCAATTCTCAACCTCAAGCCATTGAACAAGTTCATAGACACACACAGTTTCAAAATGGAGACAGTGTTGGCAGGGTTGGAGAAGGGACTGTGGACAGCATCAATAGACCTGAAGGATGCTTATTTCCACATTCCAATAGCGAGGAGTTTTTGTCGGTTCCTGAGGTTCGCATTCCAGGGTGGACAGTGGAAATTCAGGGTTTTACCCTTTGGAATTTCGACGGCTCCTCAGGTCTTCACCAGGTTGGTTCTTGCAATAACAGCATACCTCCGCAGAAGCAAAGCAATCCACACATACATAGATGAATGGCTGTTAAAAGCACACAATCAGGAAACTCTATCAGTAAATCTGGAAATAGTTTTGAAAACTCTCTCAGAAGTTTGTTTACCTGGGAATGTTCTCGATCTAGAGATAGGATACGCTATGTTTATCCTACTCAGGAGAAGGTATGGGTACTCATCTCATTAATACAGTCCGTGTGCAACAGTCGTCATGTCCTGGCACGGGTTTACTTGAGAATGCTGGGGTTGGTCATTCCTCAGGCGGCCTTACGCAGGCGGCCTATCCAGTTATTTCTCATGACTCGATGGACCCAGAGTACAGGATCACTGGACTCGAACATATTAGTGTTGGAGCCTCTTATTCACCACCATCAGTGGTGGATGAAGACAGAGAATCTCCTGGCGGATGTGATGCTAACCTCTCCCCACCCTCAGTTAATGATGTATACAGATGCATCGATGGAGGGGTGGGGAGCTTGCCTGGAAGAAGCCACAGTATCAGGGCTTTGGAATCTGGATCAGTCACAAGAACATATCAACCTACTGGAATTGCAAGCAGTAGTCCTGGGCCTGCAACATTTCATAGAGAAAGTTCAGGGCAAGATTGTTCTAGTTCGATCAGACAACTCAACAGTAGTGACTTACATAAACCGCCAGGGTGGAACGAAGTCGCCCAGTCTCTGTATGATGACATGGAAACTGCTTTGCAGTTCATATTCCGGGAAGGTTAAATCTGCTAGCAGACTCATTGAGCCTAAGGATGAGTGTTTTACTTACGGAATGGCAACTAAATCAATGTGTGGCGGATCATCTGTTCGACCACTGGGGAAAACCCAACATAGATTTATTCACAACGAAGAATAATGCGAAGATGACGACGTACGTCTCCGATTCCAGATCCGAGTGCTATCGCAACAGATGCGTTAGCTATCAGCTGGGTGGGAATGTATGCATACGCATTCCCTCCAGCAAGCCTGATTCCAAAAATTGTTCAGAAAATCAGACAGGAGGAGTGCCAAGTGCTTCTGATCGCCCCAAATTGGCCACGCCGATCATGGTATACGGATCTTCTGGTCTGTAATCTGGTTCCTCTGCTTCTGATGGTCAATATTATCTTCCAGGGGAAGGCCCTTCACAACAATCCGTCAATGTTCAAATTGACTGCGTAGATGCTGTCAAGGAATCAAGAATTAAGGAGGGCTTTTCTGAGCAAGCAGCCATGTTTATGGGAAAAGCCAGAAGGATTCGCAGAATGGTGCTCAAAAAGATGTATTAATCCAACGGATTCATCTATTCAGGTAGTAGCCGATTTCCTCTGTCACTTGTATGATGCCTATAGCCTAACTATTGCTGGTTATAAGTCAGCTTTAATGACAGTTATCCCTTGCTTGGCTAATAGGGGAAGTGATGAAGTAAGTACATTGCTTCAATTAAAGGCATGGGCAATCTAAGACCAAGGAGTCTCCTAGTGATTCCATGTTGGAGTTTATCTCTAGTGCTCCAGGTACTAGCTGATAAGCCATTTGAACCACTTAGTTCCATTTCTATGAAAAGGTTGACACTTAAAACTGTATTTTTAATTGCTGCGGCCTCGGCAAGGCGGAGAAGCGAAATTAATGGCATATCAGTATCAGCCAGGGCAGACCATTATGTGGTTACAGGGGAAGGCCTTAAGCTTCTACCTAGGATAAATTTCATGGCAAAAAATCAGTCTGAAATATCCAGGTCAACCCATATTTTTACCTGCTTTGACTTGATATGATCCTAATTCAAAAGCATGGTGTCCAGTCCGAGCATTAAACGGGTACAAACAACGTACTCAGGAATGGCGCACGGACCCAATGGCATTATGGTTGTCATATATTGAACCCCATGGCAGGGCGTCTAAGGACACAATTTCCAGGTGGATTGTAGAGTGTATTAAATTTTGTCATAAATCAGCCACAGGTAAACAAGTTGACTTGGCTAAGGCTCACAGTGTTCACGGCATAGTGGCTTCTACTGGCCTGTTTAATGGGGTCCCTGTGGATGACATTATGTCAGTAACCCAATGGCACTATGAGTCAGGTTTTACTGACCATTACCTCCTTGACACCTTGAATCCTCTCGCCTTATCGATTTTGAAAAGATAATTTAGGTGTACATATTTTGATGAGGTTCTCTCATTCTTTACATATTTCACAATTTATCAATGGTAACAGCCACTTACTTGGACTGCATCAGCCTTCACCAATGGGAAGATGAAGACAGCAGCCAACTTCAACAAGGTCCGTCTTGTTTATGTGTTGTTCATTGTAGATTGTGTTTTCACGTGACCCTTCGTTATTAATATGGTGATGGTACATGTTTTATGTGGGTCATTCTTGAGAGTATACGAAAATGAAGCCTTTTCGTTTAATTTCCTATAGTGCATGGCACTTGTACGTAGAGAGCGTATGGGACATTGAGATCATTCTGTCCTCCTCCCAAGAAAGGGGATTGGGGGGGGGGGAGAGCGCATATGACATATGGTCTTCTCTCAGCCATCGGTTGTGTTATCCGATGTTCAAATCTATCCCTGGTTGTGTTTTCACACAATTTCAGACGTTTAAGTGCCTTAAATGCAGAAAAGCGCATAGGGAAGAGCTGGTCTTTTGACCTCGCCTCCCTCCTGCCGAATTCTCTGACGGATTCTGGCAATATCAAAGAATGTTATGGAGGTAGGTATACTCTTGAAGTGAAATACACGAAATCACATTTTTCACGAGAGTTGATACTTACCTCCCTAACACGGACTCTCATTATTTCGCGTCACAAGAGGGCTACCCATCATAATGTTGCACTGACTGAAAATTATTATATAGGTCTCAAAATGGCTAGTGCATGGACGTTATTTCAAATGAATCGATAGTAAAACGGAATGTATTGGTGAATTATGACAATACAATAAGTTTGAAAGCGCACTTGGAATGTAACCACATAAAAGAGTTTGCAGAGGTATCAATGGGATACCGATACCATACCGGTACAGAGGAAATTGGGACAAAAAAGCCCGATACCTGTACCAAGCATAAAATATCAATACAAACAGCTCTAACATAAAGAGATGTCTCCGAAAACGTCTCTGTTTTCTTGTTACAAGTCTGTTCAACTCATTAGCATTCTCCTTATTGTTAATGAACATTCTAGTTGAAATGCTTATGGTCCAGGTGAGCGATACAGGCCCCTTGGACCTTTTGTTTACAGATAGTTCAACATGCTTGTGGAAGTTGAAATTGTTGTCCATATAGACACCGAAGTCCTTTAAAACACTGGTCTCCACCAATGCGACACTTTGCCCACCCGACCCTGTCATTCTGTAGGTAAGTTCTAGGTGCCCAGTTTCTAATCTTAAGACGTGACATTTCTGAGGTTATAATGCCTTATATTCTGATCAGGATGCGTCACGTGACTCCTGCCTCATTCATGAGCGAATCAGATTCTTTGTTTACTCAGCTGGCACACCAATTTTGGATGCGCCAGACAATGACTCATATATCAGCATGTCCAGCAGAGAATGTTTGAAGATGGTGATCTATTAATTTCGGAATATCTCCATGGCTTTAAATCTCAGAAATTCTGATGGTTTAGGTTGCACCAAATATTCTTCAATTGGTTTCAAAATAAATGGGCAAACATGAATAATCTGACAGGTAATCTCAAATTCTATAGGCCTAAAATATATCATGATCTTGAGATACGTGTAGTGCTGCTACTCTCATATATCCCTGATGAGTTTAAATTGTGAAAATGCACAGAGTCTTGGCCGGCAGCAATATACACGCTTCATGCTGTCCAGTGAGTGCAATGCCTCCTGCAGTCCAGCACGGATTCCTATGTAATCCGTCTACATATTCTAGATGAAACATGCCAAACAAATCAATGTAAATAGTGTACATAAATTATCATTTACAAACCAATGCTCAGTTAGTCCATGCCTAAACACAGCCATGTATAACAGCATCGATGCAGTTATATAAATATATTTCTCTGCCACTCCTCTATTCTACCAGCGCCCGTTTGATCTTGGTAAAAGCGTCATGCAATTTGTATTTTTTTGGTTGTTATTTTTTTTACAGATGTGTTTCATTTTATGGCATGAAGTATGAGTTGTGAAGAACAACAGGAGGTGAGGAAACACTTCTTAACCCTTTCAACGACAAATCCCTGAAAAACATCATTCTTTCTGATGCATAGCATATTCTGTTGAATATTTTGAAGTTAATATGACTGGAAGGCAGCAATGGATTCCAGCATGTCCAGTCATAATAGTTTCTAAATATT
>CM067370.1:42924254-42981254 GCA_034401795.1 Chaetoderma sp. LZ-2023a | reverse complement strand
TACTAAATTTAGTTGATTCTGTCCAACAGTGTCAGAGGAGTTGCATTACAATCAATTTCATGACCTTTTGACCTCATCCACCAACCCGTCTTGGGGAATTGAATTCCGTCCAATGGTTCCAGAGGAGATGTGTTAAATCAATTTCTGCAGGTTAAAATTTGACCTTTTGACCCCCCTCTCCCACCCCCTGGGGCGGAGCCAAATCTAAATGGCCTCTTGCACTTCGCAATCGTATGTGCAACTCAGATATCAAATTTGGTTGAGTTTCATCTAACAATTTCAAAGGAGTTGCATTACAATCAATTTCATGACCTTTTGACCCCAGCCCTCATCCCCTGGGGGCGCGGTCAAATGTAAATGTGCTCATCCACTCCACATTGATATGGGTAACTGACATACTAAATTTGGTTGAATTCCGTCCAACAGTTTCAGAGGAGTTGTATTGCAATCATTTTTTAAATGTTTTTACCCCCCCACCCAACCTACCCCTTAGGGCAGGACCAAATATAAATGTGCGCATGTACTCCACATTGATATGGGTAACCCACAGACCAAATTTGGTTGAATTCTGTCCAACGGTTTTGGAGGAGATGCATTACAATCAATTTTCACAGGTTAAAATTCGACCTTTTGACCCCTGGGGGCGGAGCCAAATCTAAATGGGCTCTTGCACTCTGCAAGCATATGGCTAAGTCCGATATCAAATTTGTTTCAGCTCCATCTAACGATTTCAGAGGAGTTGCGTTACAACTGTTTTGACCCATGCCACGCCCCCTGGGGGCGGAGCCAAATCTAAATATCATCTTGCAAAGCGGAATCATATGAGTAACCCAATTTGATTTAATTCCACCCAATGGTTTTGGAGGAAATAGTGTGACAGATGGACGGAGGCGATTACAATTTCTACTTCGAATAATACTTACCAGATGTACTATTATGATAATGTCTATTATCTAGTCTAGCTCAAAATAAACAATTAAACTCCGCACTCTCCATGGTCCTGCCCATACTGTGTCCGGGAATTACCATAGCCCCAGGTACCGACTCAATTCGTGGTCACAGTCAGATTCGTCTATTTTGCTGACTTTGAAAGACGCATGTTTTTTTAGCTCTAAAATTGTGCAATTTTAGCGGAATTAAGCGTGTTTAACGTTATCCATCGCTGGCTTCATGGAAGGAAAGGGAAAGTCATCACATGTTGTATCAATCTAGAATTTATACATTCGTACCGTAATGACTGATTAAAATTTCCTTAAATTGGCACATTATTTTAAAATGGTAGCCATTGTTGAAGTCACTCCGTTACCCGTTAACTGTTTAATCTTATCCGGGTACTCGATTAATTTCTCATGCGACTCGGTTCCTTCCAAGATGGATGCGCCCGTAGCCAAGATGGCGGCGCCCATGATTAACGTTTTGTTTTGGCCTGGCGTGTCTATGCACTCTGTTTTAGGCCGTTCTTTAGCTCTCGCTTCATTGCCGAGGGTGTATGTAGCGATCGGTCTTTATTTCTTGGCTTTTTTAACGTTAGTTAATTACCAAGTCGTGTTTATAAAATTTCCACTCTAAAATTTTTCAAATATTTCCGGCCTAAGCTTGATTATCATTAATCTAAGAGAAAGTTAATGTTTCTAAGTAATTTTAAAATTACAATCAAGTAAATTGTAAGTGTTGCTCATCATCATATTATCATGTGCTGTGTTTTAATTCTTATTCTGTGTTCGCAGAAAGTGAAGGGGCAAGGACCCTCCTGACACACTGTCAGCGCTGCAACCGCTTCATGAAACGGACATTTTCTGGTCATCACTGTGTTGCCTGTGCGAAGTGCAAGGTTGGAAGTCCTTGCGATGTATGTGCGAAGTGGTCGTCAGAGTTGGTGGCGGAGTTCGATCGTGATCGGTGTGCGCGTTTGGAGAGGATCGCGAGTGACAAGGTGGCCAAAGTGGATCAGGCATCAGTAAACGGTCTTGAAGAGTGTCTGAACAAGCGTATGGACTCAGCCTTGGGTGTTTGGGTGGCCCAATTCAAGGCGATGTTCGAGTCTTTCCAGTCCACGGTTCCGACGATGCAGGCTGGTGCAGGATTACCCATCGGTGGTCCGGCAAGTTCTCTTGAGGGACAAGCACCTGTCCTTCCTCCCACTTTGGCTCAAGAACCGACGGCGGAGGAGGAAGATATCCTCCTGATGGAAGACTTTCTCAGGTGGCAGATACTAGTACTTCCCGTGGGTCTCCCATGGATTTTGTATAGGTTTGCCAGCCGGGTGGAGATGTCGATGTTCTGTCAGGCATTTTTCACCCGGACTTTGCTCAGGCCACGTTGCCGTTGGAGCCATGTTTTATGGCACGCGTCGTCATCACAGAGGCGGTTATGACAGCTCCTCTCGGAGTTCCATCTCCTGCCGTAGTAGCGGCCGTAGTCCCGGCTCCCGTGCTGGAGCCGATGGATTGCAGTGAATCCGTATCTGGCGATTCGCTAGATACTGGAGTCGTAAGTAGTCAGGCTATGGATCCACTTCGTATTGGAAGTTTGGTCCGTATCTCTCAGCATGGATCATCGGTGGCCTACTCATCCAAGGGTGAGAATGAGGAAGAGAATGGTAGTCCTTTGATGGACGAATCATCCTTTTGCACCGAAGCTGAATGGGTGCTTGTCCTTGGCAGGATGTCCGACCGTCTCGGGTTGGCATTGGTTCAAGGATCTCAGCGCGGTCCGGCGATGGAGCGGATGTCAGCGCGTGCGGCTAGCACTCTGTCAAGTGGCTCTTCGGCCATGCCAACTCTGTCCATGGATTCCCAGACTTCTGACATGTTGGAAGTCGCAGCGTATCGTCTGGTTCAGCCAGATTATTCGTTGCCCAAGGCTCCTAAGGGGATAAGGAGTAGGGTCTGCTTTCCGAAGCAGGCCTATCATCAGTACGTTCATGTTCCTCGGCTTTCAGTCTGGTAAAGAGAAGCACTGAATAGGCTGTTGGCCGGGAAAGCCCAGGGTCGTTCTCGACCCTTGGTTTCCCAGGCTAACAAAGATCCTTTCAGTGAGTTGACTCTCATTGAGGATGCAGCGAGAGCAGCTATGGCTGCTCTCTCGCATTGATGTACCGTCTTGCAGGGTATGCTGACCTGCATGACAGAAGGTGGGGAAGTGCCAGAGGCTGCTCCCGGAGTTATCCAGGAGACTATGCGCTTGTCCCAAGATTGCCTGGCCAGGGTGATCACAAGATCATTGGCGGAACAAAGGAGAATGGTTCTCGATTGTGTAGAACCAGGACCAGAGATGAGGGCTGTGTTATCTTCTGCGCCCTTCATTCATCCGGGCTTGTTTGGCGGCTCTGCACAGCAATCTCTTTCCAAAGTTGCGTCAATGGTCACAGAGCAAGAAGTAGTTGGCAAGTCGTGGAAGTCGACGAAGAGGACTCAGCCACAGCAGTCCTACAAGCCGCATCGGCATGAGCAACAGAGGCAGCGCCAGAGATCGCCCTTCTGTCTTTCTGGCCGTGATGCCCATCGGGCATCCGGTTCACAGGGACCTGGCCGTTCATCTTCGTACAAGTCCTCTAATAAGAGGCCGTATGAAGACGATAGGAAGGGTGGTGGCTCGGGTCGCGGCGTTTACCGTAAGGATAACTGTGGCAGCGGTCCCGGGCCGTCATACTCCAAGAAGCTGCGAGGTGGCCGTGGGGACGGTCCTGACAGGTTTCCGGTGAGACCCATTCCGGTGACGTCAGGAACGAAGGGAGTCGAGAATCTTCACCCAAGCGAATTAGCCTCTTATTGTGCAACATCGACCGCGAGCTGTGGTAGATTTCCTACCGTCTGAGGCAGACTTCAACTGTTCTCAAACCAGTGGGAACAGGTCGTGCAAGATTCTTTGGTCTGTCATTGGCTAAGAAACGGCTACGAACCAGACTGGCTCATCCGTCAATTGTTAGTTCCATTAACATGGACTCCCGTTCCAAGGGAATCTGATCGTCTAGATGCCATTTGCTCAGAAATCTTAGATCATCAGCAGAAGAATGCGATTCATCTAGTCCGCAATCAGTCCTCCCTGGGCTTCTATTCGATAATTTTCCTCATTCCGAACCACACCGGAGGTTGGAGACCGATTCTCAACCTCAAACCGCTGAACAAATTCATTCTCTCACCAAAATTTCAGATGGAAACTGTGGCAGCGGTGATGACAGGGCTGGGAAAAGGCATGTGGGCAGTATCGATAGATCTGAAGGATGCATATTTTCATATTCCAATGTCAATTCCTTTTCAGAAATACCTTCGCTTTGCGTTCCAAGACAATGTTTGGGCACCGAGGGTCTTCACCAAAGTGGTTCTCGCCATGACTTCTTATCTTCGCAGGAGAAACATAGCTGTTCATACTTACATAGACGACTGGCTGCTGAAGGTGGGGAATCCAGTCACTCTGCGCAACAATCTTCAGGTAGTTCTGGACCTAGGATGGATTGTGAATCTAGAGAAATCAGAATTGACTCCATCCCAGGAGTTTGTGTATCTGGGAATTCTTTTCAATCGCACAGACGGTGTAGCTTTTCCGGCGGAGAGCTGAGACAAGATTTTGATTGCAGTACTGGTGTCAGTTTCTCTAGGAGTCTATCTGACGGTGTGTCAATTTCTCAGCATACTGGGTTTACTAGTATCTCTGGAGAAGGTGGTTCCTTATGCGGCACTCAGGTGCAGGCCGATTCAGATGTACTTAATGTCATTCTGGTCTCAGAGAACGGATCCGTTATCTCTGAGGAATGTACATGTATGCGTATTCTCCATCGATTCTCATCCCAAAAGTTCTGGCAAAGATAAGAGCGGGCATATGCCAAGTACTACTGATCGCCCCTCATTGGCCAGGCCAACCATGGTTTACGGATCTGCTGGACCTTCTGGTCTGCAATCCAATCCCTCTTCCAGACAGAAGGGATCTGATCTCTCAAAACAAAGGTCAGTATCTCCACGACAGACCTGAGATGTTCAAATTGACTGCATGGATGTTATCAAGCAGCGTGCAAGTAAGGGTGGCTTTTCTGAACAAGCAGCGAAGTTTGTCGCTTCAGCCAGAAGAGGGTCGACCACCAAGACATATAATTATAGAATCAACAAATTTGCAGAGTGGTGTAAGGGAAGAGATATCAATCCCTTTTCTGCATCTGTTCAACATGTAGCAGATTTTATCTGTCATTTATATGAAGTTGACAAACTTGTACCTTCAACCCTAGCAGCATATAAGTCTGCATTAGCTGCAGTCCAGTCTGGCCATTGTAGGAGTGGAGAACGACATTTTAAATGAAGTTATTAAAGGAATGAGCAATTTGCGACCTAGACAGCCAATTCCTATACCAGCATGGAATCCCTCTTGTTCTACAGGTTTTAGGGCATGCCCCCTTTGAACCAATTAGATCTATAGATATTAAACTGTTACTATTAAGTCAGTTTTCTTGGTTGCAGCAGCATCGGCGAGAAGGAGAAGCGAAATTCATGCGCTTTCTGCTGAACAAGACAGTTTTGTCGTTATTGCTGAAGGTTTAAGACTACTACCACGTCTTTGTTTCCTGGCAAAGAATCAGTCACTTAAATATCCAGGACAGCCGATCAATTTGCCAAGTTTAATTAGACATGACCCAAACTCTTCTGCTTGGTGTCCTGTCAGATGTCTGAAAATGTATAAGAAATGTGCTGTGGAGCGGAGAGATGACCCAAAATCTCTGTGGTTATGTCTCAAAGCTCCTCATCTTTGCGCCTCGAAAGACTCCATTTCTCTTTGGATAGTCGATGCTATTCAGATGTCGCATAAAATCGCAACAGGAAAGCAGATTGAATGTGCGAACGCCCATCAAGTCCGAGCACTAGCAGCAACATCAGCCCTTTATAAGGGTGTCTCTTTAGAGGAGGTGATGTCGGTAGCACAATGGCATGCCGAGTCATCATTTACTGATTTCTACCTTCGCGATATCTCCAGCGCACGTAATCTGGTAGCCGTCGCCAATTTGTCGAATCTTAACTAAAGCCACATCCGACCACTATTTCGCATACATCGCAAGGTTCTTCCACATGCACTGAGCAATGGTGATGCACATGATCTGTGAACGACCGTGGATTGGACGGAGCTCCTGTGATGATCAAGAAAGACCAAGCACTCAGAAAATGGTGAGTGTTTGCTTAAATTAAGTGACTAATATTAGTTTACTTACAGTCGAAATACCAGACTGATAAAGTAAATAGTCTGGTTCAAGAGTATCTTATTTATTGCAACAGACATTAGACTCATTCAAATTTGAAAATCTAATCAATATACTGATAATTTTTCAAAATTAGAAGTTGTAGTAGCTTCTTTGCACTCTCCTGGACTGCCCTAGCTGAGACTTGGGGCTGACACGGTTCTGGTGGGTGTTGCCTCCCCTTTTGACAGCCCTCTGGAATTTGTGCGGCCAAATGAGGGGGCGAGCATGGTCTAGACCATGGAAGTTTAGCACTCTATGAGTCAGATGGCAGAAACCAAGCGTATGCCAGGGTTCTAGTCTCTTCACAACCTTCTCTGTCGGATGGAAGATGAGTGCTGGTTCGAGCCTCACCTCCTCCCACCAGAGTTTCTTGGCTGTCGAAATTCGGAGTTTATCATAATAGTACATCTGGTAAGTATTATTCGAAGTAGAATAAAAAAAGCATCCGCTTTTGTTTCTACGAGAATTGTTAATACTTACCAGATGTACTATGGCCCACCTCAGCCGCCCGCTGAGGTGAGGCTGAGCTGCTTTCGCTGTTTGTCAAGACAAATATAAGACAAATCTGACTGTGGTTCGGAATTGACTCGGTACCTGGGGCTATGGTAATTCCCGGACACAGTATGGGCAAGACCATGGAGAGTGCGGAGTTTTAATTGTTTATTTTGAGCTAGACTAGATAATAGACATTATCATAATAGTACATCTGGTAAGTATTAACAATTCTTGTAGCAACAAAAGCGGATGCTTTTTTGAATCCCTGATGTTTTTTTAAAATGTGGGGATAATAATGATAGCACTATGTTGCTGATAGGGGTAAACCACTGCTTCATTTGGCATGACTCATCATCTTTAGTTGATCGGGTCTTTAAAGCAGACGGTGAAAACAAATGGTCTCTTGAACAAATTTGCCTTACATGTACAATGTATGTTAGATTGGAGGACATGACACACTTGTCTCTGACTCTTAGTACTAAAAGTGTGTGTGTCGGGCATGAACATGAAATATCAATGTACATGTGTGACTGTATGAATTCTAACCTCACATGTGACTTAAGATATTGGAAGAGCTGGTGGGAGCTGGCTATTTGAAAATTGAACTAGAATATGCAGTCGATGGCACACCCTCACAAATCCCCATGCTTTTGCCAACTTTGTTATTCTCTCCCACCATACGCCAGCCCAGGTGCGGAGCCTATTGTTAACATCACCTTTATTCACAATCATATGAGTAACTGACATACCAAATTTGGTTGAATTCTGCCACTTTGCTGTTCTGTTTCCTCCACCCCTCCCACCACCACCCTACCCCATCACCACTTGGGGGTGAAGCCTAATGTAAATGTCATCTTACCGTCCCCAACCATATGGGTAACTCGCATAGCAATTTCACCAAATGGTTTAGGAGGCGATAGCCATCTAGACGGATGGGAAACAAATGCAATATTCCCTCCATTTTCTTCAAAACATGTGGGGATAACAAGGAACGCCAATAATTCATCACTTAGCATTGTTCCGGTCTGTGCTTCTTACTCTATGACATTTGGGAATGCCGCTTCTATTTCTGTATCGAGTGTTATGTTTTTCAGAGAACTACATATGACTGCTATATACCAAAGGGCATCCTGAAGACCAACTGGTTATTTAAGCACTTGAATCTTATCCCAGCTGTGGTGGTTGTCTTTTTTGATTTGGACTGGGATGAAGGAATGTGGAGAGAAAGACACATGGAATGTGCTACACGAGTTGAGATTGTCAGGTATGTAGATTTACCTGTGAGCAACTATGACTAATTATTTAAACCTTGCACTCTCTATATTACAAGCTCTCAACTCTCAAAGCTTAGAATTAACTGAATGGAGAAGAAGGTTACAGCAATTGTCACTCAATGCAAGCACTGTTATCCTCCAATGGATCCCATCTCATTGTAATATCTTGGAAAATGAAAGAGCTTTCTTCTTAGCAAAAGTGGGGCCAGCAAAAGAACAACATCATGATCGCAGCTCATTCAAAGAGGTCAAGATGGTAATGAACAAGTGATATCTTCCGCCTTCATTCAGAACACTGCAAACCGCATGCTCACATGTTCAACAAACGGAAGATTGGCACAATGGTATGTGCCCCTATGGCACCTGCCAAAAAACAGTTATGCACATCTTACAGAATTGCTCACGTTTCAATCACTAGCCATCAACAATATCCCTCAATCATGTCAATGACAAGCTGTACAGCTTCATCCAGATGTGCAACCGTCAACTGTACTCAAAATGTGAAACTGAAGAAATCCTTTGACTTTGAAATTCTAGTGTCTCTTTTTTACAACTACTCTGGGAAGCTGTTGAATATTTTGAAACTAATTTGACTGGAATCTGTTATTGCCATAGGCAGCAACAGCTCCCATTCAATTTCAAATTAGTTTCAAAATATTCATCATAATATTTCCTATATCCTAAGGAATTTGTCCGTGTTGGTCTGTGAGATTTAGAGTGTTAAACATAGGATCATATGAAATGTGTATAGAGCCGTTGGTTGAATGCAGTTTTCATGTGACGTATTTCATATGATCATATGTTTAACCATTTCTATATATAAAGTACGGTCATGACTGGAAATAATCCAGGCCTGTTTTCTCACTTCCCGTAAAATGTAATTTTCTGAATAATAACTGGATGTTATGAATATTACTTATGGCGCAATCACTGGCAATATGTTTATACCAGCAGTGATGTATGTTTTTCATCAGGAACAGTTTGCATAGCAGGAGCACAAAGGTTGCAGTGGTCCTCATTCAGAAGAATGCTCCTCTACCTCCAGGTACATGTAATACACACTTTGTCTTTCTTAATACTTTAATGGTCAAGCCGGCCAAAACTGGCCTTCTGGTGGTCTTGAGGAATGTCTATTTGTAGGCCAAAAGAAGGCTACTTCTGAACATTTACCACTAGAATGCCTGGTTCGATAACCGAGCCAGTCATTAGTGGTAAATTTTCAAAAATAGTTCTCTCTTGGCCTGCAAATGGACATTCAATAAGCAAATATTTTGATTTTTAGCTCACCTGGGCCAAGTGAGCTTATGCCGTGATGCCCGTCCATCCGATATCCGCCAACTTTTGCTTTAAAACACTACTCATTGACCACTTAGCCGATTTCAACCAAATTTGTTTGGAAGAACTCTGTGTTGGTAGGCGCCAGAGCTACCATTCGGAATTTTGATTCCTCAATCTTTTGGGTGAAAATCTTAGATTTTATGAAAAAACCAGAAATTGTCAATTTGCTTCTTCTCCTTACCATTCTGAGCGATGTCAACCAAATTTGGCTGAAAGGATCCTGTGGTGATGGGCTCTAGAACCTCCATAGAGAATTTTTATTTGTCAGTTGTTTGGGTGAAAATCTTAGATTTTGTGAAAAATATACTGGAAATGGTCAAAATGCTACTCCTCCATAGCTGATTTCAACCAAATTTGTTTGGAAGAACTCTGTGGTGGTAGGCGCCAGAACTACAATTCATAATTTTGATTCATCAATCTTTTGGGTGAAAATCTTAGATTTTATGAAAAATGTAACAGAAATTGTTAAATTGCTTCGAATTTTTTTTTGTCAGTTGTTTGGGTGAAAATCTTAGATTTTGTGAAAAATATACTGGAAATGGTTAAAATGCTACTCTTCCATAGCTGCTTGACATAATTCAACCAAATTTGATTTCTATGGTGGTAGGCTCTAAAACATCTACCGGTATTCAGAATTTAAAGCGATCAAATTTGTGGGTGAAAATCTAAAATTTTATGAAATATCTACAGGAAATGGTAAAAATGTTACTCCTCGGCTGCTTGACATATTTCAACCAAATTTGAGTAGATGGATTCTATGGTCGTGGGCTCTACAATTTCTATTCAGAATTTTGATTGATCAATTTTTTGAATGAATATCTTAGATTTTATGAAAAATCTGCCGGAAATGGTCAAAATGCTACTACTCCATGGCTGCTCGACATATTTCAACCAAATTCGACTTAGATGGATTCTATGGTGGTGGGCTCCAGAATGTGTATTCAGAATTATGATTTATAAATTTTTGGTGTGAAAATATTAGATTATATGACAAATTTATCGGAAATTGTCAAAATGCTTCTCCTTACTACTTTGAGCAATTTCAACCAAACTTGGCTAAAATGATACTATGATCATAAGTGCCAGAATTTACATTCAGAATTTTGATAGGTAGATTTTGCCCATGAACATTTTTTTTCTCAATCTTGTTTAATGTAAAGAATTATTTATATTTAAATGCAAATGCTTCAAATGCTAATGGTCCAGGTGAGCGTCACAGGTCCTTGGGACTCTTGTTTTAACAAATCATTAAAGAGTTAATCGGTTTCTATTTAGCACTAATCGTCAAAATTGGTCATAAAAACCAACATATTTGTTTATTGAATGGCCATTTTGACGGCCACTATTACCGAGCTAGTCATTCTAGTGCCAAATCTTAAAAAATATCCATCTGTTGGCCTGTAGATGGACATTCCTCAGGATCACGGTAGTGGCATGTTTTGGCGAGCTTGTCGATTAATGAGTTAAGAATATAACAGCTTCAGCCTTGGCATACTACAACAATATACATGTTCAGATAGTAGAATATTCAGGCATGTTGATGAGTGTATGATCTTATGACATATATGAGTAGCTCATTAGTGTAGATATGGTACTGGTTATTTAATGTCATATTTACGGTGATACTGCTTACAATTTCTCACTCTTTTAGCATTCAGATTTCTTCATTGACATCACCAGTCGGCCAGGAATGATTGAGCCTAAATACAAATGTTAAGCCCATGAATTAGTACCACCTCTTAACTAAATTTTGTATTTCTCTTGTTTCTCTAGCAAATTAAAAAAAAGAAGTTATTTGAGTTCATTTATTCAAGTGTATCAGGCAAAAGAGTGACATAATTGGGTTGGAAGACATTGCTGCCTAACGCAGCAATGGCTTCCAATCCAATTATGTTCAAAATATTCATCGGTATATTTTACTATTTCTGGAAATATTAGTTACACGTGTGTTTTGGTACACCAGTGTTTTGGTGGGGGTACAGGCTGTTACCACACGTGCAAACGTTGTATTTCTCGAGCGCCGCAATATATTTGTTTGCACGTGTGCTAACAGCCTGTACACACACCCCAAAACACTGGTGTAATGAATTTATTACCCCTTAGACATCAGCGAGAGATTAAGAAAGAAAGGGGAGAGAGGGGTGGGGAGAGGGAGGGAGGGAGAATTTTATCCTAACTTAAATATTGCCATTTTCAACACTATCACATCATTTTCAGAATGCATCAACACTTATGACATCATGACCTTCGTCATTGGCTATTATTACATCATAATTAATCTGCGCAGTAAGACTAAAACACAATGTTCGTGCGTGGAATACCGTGTAGTATTACCCTCGCGTGAGGGATATACCAGATCATACATCACTGATCCTAACCAATCAAATGACAGCATATGGCCATGTGACATTGCTGAGGGGGGTAATAGGTTCAGTTATTTATTAGCTGTACAATAGCAGATGAATTATCTAGCAGAGCTGCATGCATGTGTAATTCACCTGGCTTTACCTGGTTATGTACACATGAGGCAATGAACATATCTGTGCATGCATGTGCCTGTGCATGCGTGAATATGTATGTGCATGGAACACTGTAAGATGTTTTGTGACCAATGCCATGATGACCTGTTTTGTATCTGTTGCCTGTTTGTAGGTGAAGATGTAATGGCAGCAGAAAGAGCTGCAGCTTTATGTAGTGCCTGTAACTTATCATCCAAGTCACTGTTTGTTCTGCCTCATACTGACCATCTGATCGGATTTACCGTCAGGTAGATATATCTACAATATACTGTGTCACCCAAGATGCATGCTGGGGAATTAGTCAAACACAGTTTAATCATTTAGTGGTCAAGCCATCAAAAATGCTTTCTGCATTGGTCTTGAGAAAATATTTGAGCACTGTTCTTGACAACTTTTTGACATTAAACAGCTAATTTCCTCAATCAAACCTTTTGACTATTTTAGAATAATTGTCACCCTTTAGCGGTCAAGCCAGCCAAATTCTGTATCTGTACTAGTTTTGGGCATTATCCATTTGCATGTCAAGAGAAGACCATCTTTGAAAATTTTACCACTAGAATGACTTGCTCTATTAATTCCGTTGTTAAATTTTCAAATATACTATTCTTGGGCTGGAAATTTACCAAGACTTCGCAGAACCCTGGCTTTTCTTGGCCAAACTCTGCCTTTAAAGGATTAAGCTTCATTGTGCTCTTATAATCAAGATACAGTAGAGCTGTAGAGCTCATGAATATGGTAAAATATACGTATAAACAATTTTGAACACAATGTAAGAAATGTTCTGTTGAATATTTTGAACATAATTAGATTGGCAATGTCTTCTAATCCACTTATGTTCAAAATATTTAATAATGCGTTTTATTATCCCCACGTTTTAAAAAAATGTCGGGGATATTGTAATCGCCTCGGTCAGTCTGTCCATCCGTCACGCTATTGCCTCCCAAAGCATTGGGTGGAATTAAATCAAATTTGATATGTAGGTTACCCATATGATTCCACTTTGCACGACGATAATTAGATTTGACTCTGCCCCCAGGGTGGCATGGCAGGGGTCAAAACGTCAAATCGGTTGTAACGCAACTCTTCTGAAATCGTTGGAGGGAATTCAACTAAGTTTGATATCTGAGTTACCCATATGATAGCATAGTGCAAGAGGCCATTTAGATTTGGTTCCGCCTCCTGGAGGCGGGAAAGGGGTCAAAAGGTAAAATTTTAACCTGCAGAAATTGATTGTAATGCATCTCCGAAACCATTGGACGGAATTCAGCCAAATATGGTATGTGAGTTACCCATATCAATGTGGAATGGATGAGCACATTTACATTTTGTCCCGCCCCCAGGGGTGGCGGATGGGGTCAAAAGGTCATGAAATTGCTTGTAATGCAACTCCTCTGACACTGTTTGATGGAATTCAACCAAATTTGGTATGTGTGTTACCCATGTGATCGTGAAGTGCAAAATTACATTTTGGGTGTGGGTTGTGGGGTGTGTCAAAAGTTCAAAGAGGTGAACACATGGATTTGCTATGATGCGTCATCAACCGACTAATCTAGTTTTGTTTTGGAAACATGTTGAACTGTAATGTAAATAGGACATGTAATCTTAAGAGTAAACATAATCGACAAAAGTCTCTACTTGTAGTTGAAAACAATGTAGTCTTCTGCTGCTCATAAAATACACGTAGGTTGATAATCTAGTCACTACCCTGATATGTTAGGCAATTACTACTTACACATGTATCTCCTATCTATAATCATTTAACTTGTGACTGAAAACTCTGTTACCAGACTCAATATTATATCTGCACATTGTCTACTGTCATATTGTATAGTAGGTTACACCTCTAAATATCTTAATTTTAGCCGCCACAATTCTATTGTACTTATGCATTTACTGTGCATGTAACCATGTACTCATATGGTTATGTTCCTGGGAGGTGGTTCTGCTCTGCTCTGCTCTGCTCTTAGGTCATCATTAAAAGATTGTTTGGTTGTTCTCTCCCTATTGACCCTGTAGAAAACCTGCCTACCCAATGTATTTTATTGCCATTTCTTGTGAAAAATTATTTTAATTTTTTTATTTCATTTAAGTATATTTAGTCAATAATTAATCTCTGTACCTAATAGCTAATCAGCTATATATAGAAATCTTTGTTAAATGTGCAAAGCTTTATCTCACATTGAAATTTTTCAGACATAAAAAAAATTGACAGATTGATTTGTTCCAATATATTTATCAAATAAAACTTCTAATATTGTTCTACCTACCTACCTACCTACCTACCTACCTACCTACTTACTTCACTTTTCTGATGGCCTTAAATTTCTATGCACATACATGTTAGTGTATATATCTATTTGTCAGATTGGAGAATGCTTTCTATGAACTTGCTCAGAATTATTACCATACAGAGGCCCGTAGAGTGAAGTCTCACAAAGATTTCCTCAATAAAACAACACATCAGGTGAGCTGTGGGTTAATGTCAAATATGACAAGGGATGTCTTTGTATTTAAATAATCTGTGTTTTCTGTCCTCCATATGCATGTATGTTACCCCATTCACATCAAGCATGTTCAACAAATTCATTATGGTGTTAAAAAGATTCTATTGTGGTTGAAACTGCTGTGGCTTGCTACTGTTGGTGCCAGTACTTTAACTCGGGCATGTCAAATGTTAAATTAGAATGTACTCCCAGGAGGTGCTGACTCATGCCGCTGTGCTCGCTTTGCCAACACTTAATAACCTAATTATTTGACCCTTTGGTATTAAACTCAAAAAGCTATTTAAAAAGGCACAAGAGCCGTGTCTCATGACATCTATGTTGTGGAGATCCCAGATATATTGAAATCTCTGTGTCCCAAACTGAAATCTGGTGTTCCCAAGCAGTATTTATCATCTACATGTATGCTAAAATTGGAAGACACCATGACAACTATGAATTATGGTGGTCCCATGCGAGATTTCTTAGGTATTTTTGTGCAAAAACCTATAAAACTACTTCATATTGCACAATCACACAAGATTTTCAGTGTACCCATCTGACTCGCTGCCACCACTTCGGAGGTCCCAAGGTGCCTTTATGGGGTATACAGTCTAAAAAAGACCCTTATGAGAATCCCTGCATGAAAGCAGTCACAATATGAATAATGTGTGAAATAATGTCATTCTTGCATTCGAGAGGTATGGACAGTAATGTATATACAGGTAGTCATTTAGTGACCCAGTTGACTAGTTATTTGAACGGTTGACCCAAATCTCAGATTTTTTTCTAGTCAGCAACAATATGAATGGATGTGCCAAATTTGGTGATTCTGCTGTTTTTCCTTTAGGGGGTATGCTATGAGGGTGGCAGAGTGGTTTCTGCACGATAACTCCGCTACCATTTATTGGATCGCTTTGAAACTTCATGTCATAGGATGATTGGACTAGGTCTGAGGAAGAAACCAATTGAAATGGATGATGATCTGAAATCAAAGGTGACTACCAGCCACAGATCGGCATCTTGAATATTGGTTTCCGGATGAAAGCTCTGTTACCGTTTATCGGATCGCTTTGAAACTTCAAAAGGTGGTTGGACTAGGTCTGACATCCAAGATGAAAAATTGGTTTTTGGATGATAACTCCTTAATGTTTATTGGATTGCTTTGAAACTTCATATTCTTAATCTGTATTAGACCCAGCATGGTGGTGGTTGGTACAGGTATGCAGATTGGACCTCACTGAGTGGAATAGATGGTAGCCTGCTCTTGCAATGGAAATAGTATCTACCTGATGGTCAGCTCTGCTCAGTGGTTCCCTGGTGTTATATCTTATATTTACATTATTGTATGTTCCACCACTGCAGATATATGTGCAGATTAGCCCTCACTAACTGACATACAGACCTGGCAGCCAAGATGGTGTTAACATATATACAGGAGAAATTTCCAAAAAACCAACCAACCATTGCCAACATGCTGGCGAAAACAATCTTCTCCATGAAATATCTAGCATTGTGTGTGTTATATTCCTCTCAGATGAGTTGGGAAAGAGCACATATATATATCTGGTTCATTATAAAATATATAAACACCTCTCAACTTTATTAGCTGCTGGTAGCAGCTCAACTGCCATATCCATTAGTCAGTTAGTTAGAAAACTTATTTGGGGTTGTAGTTTAAATAGTTTTTTGCTCACAGTAATCAACCTTGGGGGCAAGATTGCCTGTGGAGTCCTGAAAATGTGATAAATTCGGGGTCAAGAGGTCAGAACCAAGGCAATCAGAGTAAAATTATTATTTTGAAAGTTATGTGCCTGAAAAACACATTTTTCAATAACTCGGGTTCTATTGGAGAGATCTTAATCCGACTTGGGTGGAAATTTGCCAATGGGGTCCAGAAAATTAGTAATAAAGTTGGGGGTTAATAGGTCAAAGACCAAAACTATGGTGACCAGACTAAAATAATTATATTGAAAACTATGTGCCTGAAAGACACATTTGTCTGTAACTCCAGTTTTACTGAAGAGATCGTGACCAAACTGATGTGGAAGTTTGCCTGTGGTGTTCCGAAATGGTGGGCCATTTTTGGTCAAATGATCAAATATCAAGGTCATAGTGACACCACAGCTACTAAGATTCTATCAAACTTGTTCTAGAATCAATCTTTATTAAAAACATATATTTATGTCTTTTTTCTTTTAAGATGCTGTTTGTGCGTCATCAGTTCAAAGTTGCTTTCCTAAATGAACTCAAACAGGACACCACTACTGCACTTAAGTAAGTACCAGAAGTCATTTTACTCGTCAATACCTTTTACCCAGCATATTAGCTTGGAGACATACATTTTTTCACATGTAGTCAAACTTTTTGTGAAAATATGTATCAAGTTTTTCATCAGTTTAAGCCATTTAATTACTTATCACCCATTTCACTGAATGAATCCCCAAGCAAGTTCACACATGGTTATCTGTCCTTGCTTCACGAAGAGGAGAAGTGGCGGAAGAACAGAATATTAGGCTCACTACTTTGTAGTTCAACTGACATTGCAAAATCGCATGTGTAACCGGAATCCTCTTTTTCCAGTCCTGTAAGCTGTGGATAAACGACGCTTCCACCAAACTAAGGGCGCATGACAAAAATCCTGCTTTGCCGGTGATGCGTTGACGAGTGTGGACTTCTGACACCATGGAATTTTATAGTGGCTGATTGATTTTGACCGTAATTGTAAATGGCTTGCAAGGTAGTGATTTCTATAGGGTATCATAGGAATGTCGAGTTATCTAGGTCAAATGTCAAATTTGACCCAAAGGTTATTTCAAGGTCATAACCTAGAAAGTATGGTTACGCAATGGAAGCAAATCTAGGGGTTATAAAGCTCAACAGTCTATGATGTGTGGACGAGCAGGTCAACCCAGGTGTTAATTTGACCTCTGACCTCAAAAACCTGTCAATGATAAATACCAAATTTGTAGATGATCGGATCAGAAGTTTTGAGTTAACAGGAAATCACCCAAAGTGGTGTAAATTAAATGGCTCGAATGTTTAGTATCAATGGATCGAGAATTACAGGGATATTGCCACTGTAGATTTTATGATATCAGGACACCAGATCTATGTGACATAGAAAGGATTTCGAATAGATGTAAAGGATTTTGGATTTAATGTATGAAGTTGAGGCGATATGAGCGATAGGGTATGGATATGGCTGCATAATGGCAAACTATGGTGGTGATCTTTCCGCATTGAACTTAAAGCTCACATGTCTATGATTTTTTGCCAAACTTGATCAATAGTATCAATATACCAGTGATCAAGTTATGATCAAAATTCAGATATGTATGACTTGGTCAAAGTTGCATGTTGCTCAGTCACCACCAGAGCTCCTCATTAACCGACCACAATAATATCATTGATCTATCTAATGACATTGAAGTCGTAATGGGAAAACTTATGGCTGATTAACCCAGATATGCATCGATTCAAATTCTAGCAGTTATAGTTAAATAGTTCCAATCTCTCTTTCAAAAGACAAGAGCTGTTTAAACTTCCTTACCAGAACCAGAAAATCAGTCTATCTGGGAATGATACTATTTGATGGTTAATCTGCATGTGGTAGAGAAAATTCTGTAAATGAAACTGAAAACAAAAAACCCTTTAATCATTCATTCATTACAGATGAAACGGAGTACGTAAATTGATATCGATACAGTATAAATGGAGTAGTGAATTGACACTATAATTTATTACATTTTAAAAGTGCCAGTAATGCGTTACATGCATGGATATAGTATCTGAGTAAATGAATACATAAATAAGCGGCAAGAAAATTAATTTTGGAAATTTGATGATTGGAATTTTAATCAATCAGCCCTTAATTTTCATTAAGGGTTAATTTATTAAAGAGGCAATCACCAAATAGCGTAGTAAATTTATATACAATTTGAATGCATATTTTAATTCAAGGATTATGCATTACAAGTTAAATGGTATTTTAATAGCGAGTTGACCACTATTTCACTTCAAGAGTATACTTACCTCCCTAATACTCTTTGATATTGCTAAATATCGGCTTTCACTCAATAAACACTCAGAATAAAAACAGTTAGGTGCCCCTACTGGGCAGGGAGTCAGAGTACAGTCCGGCGGATGCCAGCCCCACCACCGCGCATGCGCAGACTAGCACTTCCTCTTTGCTAATTTATTGGCAGAGGGTCTACACATGTTTTTGTGCTATAGCTTTTCTCAAGTGTTTTCAAGTCTTTTTGATTGTTAATAGAAGTTTATAACCCCTGATTAAGATGGCAGACAGGATTACTTCGCCAGAGGAGGGCCCAGGATCTATCCATCAGGTGACTTCTATTATAATTTAGCGAGTTTTTCCCGGTGTAATGTGTTTTCGGGACTCGCGTTTATCGTGATAAGCGCCTAGTATAGTTGTTTTATGTCAACATGGCGCTATATAATGCTAATCTCTCTTTGTGTTTATGTCCACAGGTATCTGTCTGGATATGTATGGGACATCACATCAACAGAGGGTTTGTTTTCTCTCCATCAAGGTTCCATTTCCTACTAATACTGTTAGGTTATCTAACCAAAAAGTCTATGTCCAGTGACTCGGAGGCCTCGTAAGAAGGTCTTCTCACTTTGCCCTCTTGATCCAATTCCTTTCCCCTAAGGTGGAGAGAGTTAAGAGGTCATAGTCTTGTTGGAGTGTTCCAGTTCATCAGATTGGATGGTTTGTCTATACAAAGAGTCAGGTATTCTAGTTAATGATATGAGGTGATAATAATTATGTAAAACTAAAATTTGCCACTATTATCATTGTGTATCTGATGTTTGTGTAGTCTAAATATCTATCCTTCATAGTTAGATGTTCTGGATATGAATACAATTCTTCCTTACACCTGGATGTTTGTTTCGGATCGATTTAATTTTTTTCTTGAAATTATGATGTCATAATCAGCCTTGCTCTTTATTAACAATTAAAGTTTTACCCAACGCTGGTTTCTCATATGGATAGTGATCTTTATGATCATGTTTTCCTCTCTTTTATTTTTGGTTTGAGTTTCTAACCGTAACTAAAATACTCATTGTCCTCGTCTTCTGTCCTGTTTCAGAGACCTGGTTGCCCGTCCTGTGGTCGCTTCTTGAAGGAGAAGTTTATTCCCCACCTGTGTTTTCAATGTAGCCCGTGGGCCATTACTTAATTGTGATGTGTGTAAGTAGTGGGGGGGGGGGGGGGCGAGCTAATGAAAGAGTTTTTGTGCTTACAGGCGAAGGACAAGGTTGCAGAGGAGGAGAGGAAGATGAAACGAGAGGTTGTAGGTAAAAAGGGTGAGAGGAAGGCCTCATCCTCAGTGGACATGGAGGCCTTCCGTAGTGAGATGTTGGGAGAGATGAAGAGGACAATAAAGGATTTGGTACCAGAATTGCTCCGTGGCATGCTTCCTGGATCAAATCCTTTGTTGACCTCGTCATCTGCTTCGGAGCAGATAATCCCCGCCTCTGAATCGAGTCAGGGGTGGCCGCATTAGAGGGGGCATTCCACGACATTGGCAGCAGGCTTGCCGTGCCGGTGGTCCGTGGACGGTTGTCGCTGGAACCTGCTGGCTGCTTATCAGCCCAGGGGTATCCGCATGCCGCAGGTGCCAGTACCTCCTATGGCACCTTTCCTGGCCAGTCCGGGTTAGCTCTCTTTGCTGACCCGGAGTCTAATCTTTCTGGCCAGGAAGAAGAGGATTATCTGCTGGGTTCCCCTTCTGATGCCGTGGCCATGGATTTTGACGTCTATGCACCCCTCGCGGGGAATACAGGCGACATGATCCACGGTTCTACTCATGCAGGAGTAGAATTCACGGCTCAGAAGGTGGCCCTGGTTGGATCTGATGGCCAGTTGTTCCGCATACCTCGGCTTGCCGAGAGTATTTCTGGTGCTGGCCGGTAACTGCCCCACGCTCTACCACGACGCCTGCTCCTGGACAAGCCAGTCAGATTAACATGCCTGCTCTTTCGGGCCCGCATGCTTTCTCTGGCTTGCCAGGAGTGTCAGCATATCCAACTTCAAGCTCGACTGCGTTAGCTCAGGAGGAAGACGAAGGCCCTCGTCTAGTAGAGCTTTCGCAGTTAGCCACGGAGGAGGATTGGTCTGACGCTTGTCAATGGCTGATAAGCGTCAGGCCAGACCTGCCTGTGGAACAGTCGGCCAGCCAGCAAGACCACCGGCCGTGGTTAGCTGGAAAGTCGACTGTTAGCGCCATGCCATCTCTGCTGCTAGCAGAGCATATCGTTGATATGTTCTCGGCGGCGAGACGTCCATCAAGGCGAATGGGCGTCTCGCAAAGGCCCCTCGCGAGGTTGCAAGGCGCTGCCGCATCGTACCCGTGGACTACCAGAGGTACGGTGTGGTACCTAAGCCCAGCGTTGATGACCACGTGGCTTTAGGTGAGGACACGAAGCCAGGCTCCCGTTCTGACAACGGAGCCTTGTGTTCGAACGCGCTGCATTCGGCCAATGCCGCGTTGCATGATGCGGAGGAGTGGGAGAGCGTCTATTGCTGTTGCAGGGGGTAGTGACAGCATCCGCATCATGCCAGCCGAGCCCGATCACGGTCCAGAGAGCCATCCAGGATGGTATCAACCTGGCTCTGGATTGTATGACTCGGGCGGTGACCAGAAGTGTCCGGGCAAGGCGCACGTTTGCGTTAGATAACCTGTGCCCGTCCCAGGACCTGTACAATAGGTCCTGGTCTCTTTGGAGGTGAGGGATGTAGGCACCTCCAGGAGACGGTCACTCTGGTCAACAACCAGAGGGCACTGCGCGAACAGTTTGAGGTTCTCCGTAGGGAGAGCGTTCGCTGCTGCACCCCCTGCGTACCATCCCCTGCAGGCTTGAGGTGGTGGCCATGTCAGAGGCCAGCCACCAGTGCAGCGTCGGCCTCGGCCACGTGCGATTCGGCCAGCAGTGAGGGGGGGTGCAGGCTCCTCAGGCGCAGCCAGCCAGGCAGCCACCCGCGCACCGAGGTGCGCGCGGTGCTGGTCGTGGCGCGCGAGGATCTGGTCGTGGTAATCGTGCCTGATGGGCCGGTTACCACGGTGAGAACCACTCAAGTGTTTCTGGCAAAGGAGACAGTGCCGCTCTTGCACTCCTTATGTCCACCTCTCTCCCTAGGTGGTCCAGTGGGTGGGGGGGGGGGCCGGTTGCCCCGCCACAAGCAAGAGTGGGAACGGTTGACTCAGGACCGTTGAGTCTTGCGATGGCTTTCAGTCGGGTATCATCCCGATTGGATGACAGGCCCACCATCGCGACTTTCTCTGGTGCCAATCTGGACTCAAAATCCGAGAGATCCAGATCAAAGGTTGTGTATAGAGGAGGAAATAAACTCCCTCATACAAAAAGGAGCAATTCAGCCGGCACAAAAGTGTCTGAGCTTCTATTCAGCCGTGTTCTTAGTGACAAAAAACACCGGATGGTGGAGGCCAATTCTCAACCTCAAGCCTTTGAACAAGTTCATAGAGACACCCAGGTTCAAGATGGAGACTGTGAAGTTGGTGTTGGCGGGGTTGGAGAGGGGAATGTGGACAGCTTCAATAGATTTGAAGGATGCTTATTTCCACATCCCCATAGCGAGGAGTTTCCGTCGCTTCCTGAGATTTGCATTCCAGGGCAGACAGTGGGAATTCAGGGTGTTACCCTTCGGAATTTCCACGGCTCCTCAGGTTTTCACCAGAGTGCTTCTTGGGATTACAGCATACCTCCGCAGGAGAAGCATAGCAGTCCACACGTACATAGATGACTGGCTGTTAAAAGCACACACCCAGGAAAGTTTATCGGGCAATCGGGAGATAGTTTTGAAAACTCTCACAGACTTAGGCTGGATAATCAATTTCCAAAAATCAGAGCTGACTCCATCCCAGAAGTTTGTTTACCTGGGGATGTTCTTCGATCTAGAGACAGGATATGTTTATCCTACTCAGGAGAGGGTTCAGATACTCATCTCAGTAATACAGTCAGTGTGCAACAGTCATCATGTCCTGGCACGGGTTTACTTGAGAATGCTGGGGTTGATGGTTTCTCTGGAACCAGTCATTCCTCAGGCGGCCTTACGCAGGCGGCCGATCCAGTTATTTCTCATGATGCAATGGACCCAGAGTACAGGTTCACTGGACTCGAACGTGTCAGTGTTCGAGCCTCTAATTCACCACCTGCAATGGTGGTTGAAGACAGAGAACCTCTTGGTGGGGGTTATGCTAACCCCTCCTCACCCTCAAATAACTGTGTATACAGATGCCTCGATGAAGGGGTGGGGAGCTTGCCTGGAAGAATCCACGATATCAGGGCTTTGGAATCTGGAACAGTCAAAGGAACATATCAATCTACTGGAGTTAAGAGCAGTAGTCCTGGGCCTGGAACATTTCCTACAGAAAGTTCAGGGCAAGATTGTTCTTATTCGATCAGACAACTCAACAGTAGTAACTTACATAAACCGCCAGTGTGGAACGAAGTCGCCCAGTCTCTGTATGATGACATGGAGACTGCTTTGTTGGTGCCTGGATCACAGGATTACCTTGAAAGCAGTTCATATTCCAGGAAGGTTAAATCTGCTAGCAGACTCATCGAGCGGAAGGATGAGTGTTTTACCGACGGAATGGCAACTAAATCAATGTGTGGCGGATCGTCTGTTCGACCATTGGGGGAAACCCAACATTGATTTGTTCGCAACGAAGAAGAATGCGAAGATGACGACGTACGTCTCTCTGATTCCAGATCCAAGCGCTTTCGCAACAGAAGCGTTAGCTATCAGCTGGGTGGGAATGTATGCATACGCATTCCCTCCAGCAATCCTGATTCAAAAAATTCTTCAGAAAATCAGACAGGAGTGCCAAGTGCTTCTGATCGCCCCAAATTGGCCAAGCCGATCATGGTATACGGATCTGCTGGACCTTCTGGTCTGCAATCCGGTTCCTCTGCCTCTGATGGACGACATTATCTTCCAGGGCAAGGCCCTTCACAACAATCCGTCAATGTTCAGATTGACTGTGTGGATGTTGTCAAGGAATCTAGAATTAAGGGGGGGCTTTTCTGAGCAAGCAGCCATGTTTATGGCCAAAGCCAGGAGGGGGTCAACCTCCAGAGCATATAATTATAAAATCAACAGATTTGCAGAATGGTGCTCAAAAAGATGTATTGATCCAATGGATTCATCTATTCAGGTAGTAGCTGATTTCCTCTGTCACCTGTATGATGCATATAGCCTCAAGCCTAACTCTATTGCTGGTTATAAATCAGGTTTAATGACAGTTATCCCTTGCTTGGCTAATAGGGGAAGTGATGAAGTAAGTACATTAAATGTATTAATTAAAGGCATGGGCAATCTAAGACCAAGGAATCCCCCAGTGATTCCATCTTGGAGTTTATCTCTAGTGCTTCAGGTACTACGCGATAAGCCTTTTGAACCACTTAGTTCCATTTCTATGAAAATGTTGACTCTTAAAACTGTATTTTTAATTGCTGCGGCCTCGGCCAGGCGTAGGAGTGAAATTCATGCCTTATCAGCCGAGTAAGACCGTTTCGTGGTTACAGGGGAAGGCCTTAAGCTTCTACCTAGGATTAATTTCCTGGCTAAGAATCAATCTTTGAAATATCCAGGTCAACCTATTTTTTTGCCAGCTTTAACTAGATATGATCCTAATTCTAAAGCATGGTGTCCCGTCCGAGCACTGATCCAGTACAAGCAACGTACTCAGGAGTGGCGGTCAGACCAGTCAGCGTTATGGTTGTCATATATTGAACCCCATGGCAGGGCGTCTAAGGACACCATTTCCAGGTGGATTGTAGAATGTATTCAGTTTTGTCATAAATCCACCACCGGTAAGCAAGTTGACATGGCCAAGGCTCACAGTGTCCGGGGCGTAGTGACTTCCACTGCCCTATTTAATGGGGTCCCTGTGGATGACATTATGTCAGTTGCTCAGTGGCACTGTGAGTCGAGTTTTACAGACCATTATCTCCGTGACACCTCTAATCCTCTCGCCTTATCGATTTTGAAAAGATAACTAGGTTTATATTTTGGATGAGGTTTCCTCATTGCTTATATATTTCACAATTAATTAATGGGAACAACCACATTTTGGGACTGCATCAGCCTTCACCACTGGGAAGATGATGTCAGCAGTCAAGTTCAACAAGGTCAGTCTTGTTTATGTGTTGTTCATTGTTAATTGTATTGTCACGTGACCCTTTGTTATGAAAATGGTGATGGTATGTGTTTTTATGTGGTTCATCATTGAAAGTATACGAAAATGGAGCTTTTTCGTCTCTCTCCTATAGTACATGGCACTTGTACGTAGAGAGCGTATGGAACATTGAGGTCATTCGAGTCTTCCTCCCAGGAAGGGGGGGGGGGGAGGGCCGCGCATATGACATTCAGTCATCTCTCATCCATCGGTTTGTGTTAGCCGATGTTTTTTTCAAATCCTGACTGTGTATTTTCACACAGTTTCAGAAGTTTAAGTGCCTTAAACGCAGAAAAGCGCATAGGGAAGAGCTGGTCTTTTGACCTCGCCTCCCTCCCGCCGAATTCCCTGTCGAATTCTGGCAATATCAAAGAGTATTAGGGAGGTAAGTATACTCTTGAAGTGAAATAAACAAAATCACGGATTTCTTTTTTCATGAGAGAGTTGATACTTACCTCCCTAATATGGACCCGGCCTCTCCACCCCACAGAGGCTCGGTCTTCAGGCTCTTAGTAGTTGCATGTGTGTCAGCCAATAAATTAGTCAGAGGAAGTGCTAGTCTGCATGCGCGGTGGTGGGGCTGGCATCCGCCGGACTGCACTCTGACTCCCTGCCCAGTAGGGGCACCTAACTGTTTTTATTCTGAGTGTTTATTGAGTGAAAGCCGATATTTAGCAATATCAAAGAGTATTAGGGAGGTAAGTATCAACTCTCGTGAAAAAAGAAATCCATGATTTCGTTTAGTCGGTAGGATAATAATAACAAAATTTACCGGGTAATTCAAAAGACTGATGAACTATTCAACCAATTTAGAACTTGCGTTATGAATTGGTTGATTAGTTACTCAGGCCCTGGAACTGGAAACTAACTAAGTGTACATGATCATTACTGAATGATTGTTGGTTATTTGAATTGGACAAGTGACGTAATAACAACAAAATGAAACAAATATCCAAACAATTTAAATAGAAATATTTCAATAATAAGTATGAAAATTTACTTATAGAATATTTTGAAATTTGGTTGCATAAGGAGAAATCTGGACATTCTCTTCACCACACGACTTGGTCGGGGTGTATGAAAATTATAATTTGGAGAAATCAGTTAAAAGTTAGATACCTTGAATATGCTGAATACAGAAGTCCGGTCACTGAATGAAGGCGAACAGATGAAGATCCAATCTGTTGTCGCGCCGGGAGTGAAAATACACGGAACAACTTCACTCCAGAACACTAACCGTGAAGAAACGGATGATGAATCCGGAAGAATATTCTGTATTCCGAAATAGAAACGATAAGATCGAAGGCACTAAGATGATTCGTGAGATAACTTGGCTTAGTTACTGATACAGAAGATTGAGGCCGAAAGATGGCAAAAAATCAAAAAGATGACAGCAATCGCTAATAAAGTCTGAACATTTCAGAAGGATGAAAGCGTCGTGAAGATGATGAGATTGATGACATCACAGGTAGAAAAGATAGACTTCTACCTGCCCAAACAAGGCGCCAGGTTTCGCTTGCTTTGGGAGTTGGTCTGAAGATGATTAGATTGATGACATCACGGGGAGAGAATTTAGACTACTACCCACCCAAACAAGGCACCAGTTCTGCTTGCTTTGGGATTTGGTCTGAAGGTGATTAGATTGATGACATCACAGTAGCAAATTTAGACTACTACGCACCCAAAGGAGGCAATAGAGTTTCCTCTCACTTTGGGATTTGGACTGGAGATAGACATCACTGGCCAGATAAAATCGAGTGATGGCTGATGACGATAATTACATTGAGACGATGACAGGACGAGATGACACAGGCAAGCTATTACTTTAAAACATTTTTACATGGTGAGTTCGTGGACTCTTGAAAATAAGCGGCTCCTAGATGACGTGTGAGCCGCTTAGAGATATGTTTCGAACTGATGAGTGGGAGTTGGCAATTTTCCCACCAAAACATGGCCATGTGGTTGATGAACGAGCACATGGTTTGATGTATAAATGTGGCTACGTTCATATAATGCCTAAAGATGGTGACAATCTTATCATATAAAAATTTGATAAAACTCACTTGAAAATAGAATCTCAAAAATAATAGTTATACAAGAAAAGTTAATAATTATAAAATTAAATTGACCAATATAATGAAATCTAGAGGAACTATTTTCCAATCATAACGACGCCAATCATGTGCAATGAATGTGCTGTGTTAATTTCAAGTAATATTGATGCTTGGTCTACCGTACAAACATTGACTTCAAAAACACTAAATCAATCAATAGTTCACCGAGTTACATAGTGGGATGGACATAGGCTGCTAGGACAGATCGTACAATTCTATACTCTGTGATAATCAGTTACAGCCAGGAGCCTAGTTAGCATATGACTTGGGAACTATCTGATCAGACGTTTATTTCATGATCATAGGTATGGCGCGGGAATAAATGGTAATACTGGATTAACCCATCATATCCATGTTCCCTAAATTAATTAAAGCATTAATAGTCTGACGTCACACATATACTGTGATTTCACATCAAGAGTATACTTACCTCCCTAATACTTTTGATATTGCTAAATATTGGCTTTCACGCAATAAACACTCAGATTAAAACAGTTAGGTGCCCCTACTGGGCAGGGAGTCAGAGCGTAGTCTGGCGGATGCCAGCCCCACCACCGCGCATGCGCAGACTAGCACTTCCTCTTTGCTAATTTATTGGCAGAGAGTCTACACATGCTTTTGTGCTAGTGCTTTTCGTGGCTCAATTCTAAGTGTTTTTGTGAAAGTTCAGAAGTGTTTATCCCTGATAAAGATGGCAGGAAGAGTGACTTCGCCAGAGGAGGGCCCAGGACCTTTAAATCAGGTGACTTCTAGTAAAATTAGCGAGTTTTGTCCCGTTGTAATGTGTTTCCGGGACTCGCACTAAACGTGATAAGCGCCTTGATTAGTTGGTTTATTTCAACTAGGTGCTATATAAGACTAATCTCTCTTTGTGTTTATGTCCACAGGTCTGTGTGAAGAAATATAATGGACATGACATCAGCAGAGGGTTTGTGTCTCTCCACCATGGTTCCATTTCCTACTAATACTGTTAGGTTATCTAACCTAAAATTCTATGTCCAGTGAGTTGGAGGCCTATTATAAAGGTCTTCTCACTTTGCCCTCTTGATCCAATTCCTTCCCCTAGAGGTGGAGAGAGTTAAGAGGCGTTCAGTTGGTGGAGTGCTCCAGTTCATCAGGTTGGATGGTTTGTCTAGACAAGGTGTCAGGTATCTAATTATTGATATGAGGTGATGTTATTTCACATCAAGAGTATACTTACCTCCCTAATACTTTTGATATTGCTAAATATCGGCTTTCACTCAATAAAACACTCAGATTAAAAACAGTTAGGTGCCCCTACTGGGCAGGGAGTCAGAGGTAGTCCGGCGGATGCTCGCCCCACCACCGCGCATGCGCCGACTACTACTTCCTCTTTGCTCATTTATTGGCAAAGGGTTACATGCGGTTTTGTGTTCTCTATACTTTTCTGCGCGTTACCTTGTTTTTTACTCTCATTTGACGATTCTTGTACGGTGGAAGCATGTCGGAACGGGAGGATTCGCCTTTAGAAGGAGCGGGATCTCTTTATCAGGTGAATTCTTTGATATGCTAGCGTGTTTTGTCCCGGTTTAATGTATTTCCGGGACTCGCGCTTACCGTGATTAGCGCCTGATTATGTTGGTTTTTTACAACATGGTGCTTCATATGTCTCATTTCTCTTTGTGTTTTGTCCACAGGTATCGCATAGACGCTTTGATGGACTTCTCGGCACAAGAGGATATGTTTTCTCTCCACCACGGTTCCATTTCCTACTAATACTGTTAGGTTATCTAACCAAAAATTCTATGTTCAGTGAGTTGGAGGCCTGTTATAAAGGTCTTCTCACTTTGCCCTCTTGCTCCAATTCCTTCCCCTTAGGTGGAGAGAATGTAGAGGCGTACTATGGTGGAGTTCTCCGGTTCATCACGTTGGATGGTTTGTCTATACAAGGGTCAGGTATCTAATTATTGATAAACAAAAGGGGAGATAATTTCCCTTTTTGCCAATGCTAGAATTGGAAGGAGTTATCTCTGTATATCTGATTGTTGTGTACTCGAAATGCCAATTCAACGGAAATGTTCCGGTTACTTATACAATTCGTTCTTGCACTTGGTGCTTGTTGCGGATCGATTAATTTGGTCACGTGAGTGATGACGTCATAATCGGCCTTGGCCTTTTATTAACAATTAACGTTTTGTCCATGGCTGGTTCTTCTTGATTTCTGATCTTGATGATCCTGTCCCTCTCTTTTTAGTTGGTTTTGAGTTCGCTAACCTTAACTATCTTGCTCATTGTCCCTGTCCTTTGTCCTGTTTCAGAGACCTGGTTGCCCGTCCTGCGGGAGGTTTCTTAAAAGCCGCTTCGTCCCGCACTTGTGCTTCAGCTGCAGTCCCTGTGGACCGTTGCTGAAGTGCGACGTATGTAAGCAGTGGGGGGGGCGAATTAATGTCTGATTTTCTCGCATTGCAGGCAAGGGAGAAGGTAATGGAGGAAGAGAGGAAGAAGAAGGAGAAAGTTTGTAAGAAGGGTAAGAAGAAGGCCTCATCCGCGGTGGATATGGAGGCCTTCAGGTCCGAAATGTTGCAAGAGATGCAGAGGACAATAAAGGATCTGGTCCCAGAGTTGCTTCGTGGCATGCTCCCTGGGCCAGCTCCTTTGTTGTCCTCGGCATCTGCTTACGAGCAGGTGATCCCCGCCTCTGAATCCGGTCTCTTTAGGTCCGGTCCGGTTGTGGATTCAGAGGTGGCCCCTTTGTTGGGGGCAGTCCAAGGCCCTGGCAGCAGGCATGGCGCCGCGCCGAGGGGCCGTGGACAACGGTTGTTGCTGGGACCCGCGGTCTGCTCATCAGACCCCGGGTATCCGCGCGCCGAAGGTGTCAAAGCCTCCTATGGCACCTTTCCTGGCCAGTCCGGGTTAGCTCTCTTTGCTGACCCGGAGTCTAATCTTTCTGGCCAGGAAGAAGAGGATCTCCTGCTGGGGTCGCCTTCTGAGGACGTGGCCATGGAATACGACGTCTGTGCACCCCTCGCGGGGAATGCAGGCGACGTGTTCCATGGTTCTACTCACGCAGGAGTAGATTTCACGGTCCAGAGGGTGTCCCCGGGCGGTGCTGTTGACCACGGATACCGCATACCTCGGCTTGCCGATGGTATTGCTGGTGCTGGTCAGACCCGTGGTAGAGCGGTGTTTACCCCACGCTCTGCCACGGCGCCTGCTCCTGGTCAAGCCGCGGAATTTAGCATGCCTGCTCTCTCGGGCCCGCATGCTTTTCCAGGCTTGCCAGGGGTATCAGCTTACCCGCCGTCGACATCAACTGCGAGTGCTCTGGAGGAAGACGAAGGCCCTCGTCTAGTAGAGCGCTCGCAGTTAGCCACGGAGGAGGATTGGTCGGACGCTTGCCAGTGGCTGGTAAGTGTTCGGCCAGATCTACCCGTGGAGCTGCCGGCTAGCCAGCGTGACCATAGGCCGTGGTTAGCTGGTAGGCCGGCGGCTACCGCTATGCCATCTCTGCCGCTTGCTGAGCATGTCGTGGACATGTTCGAAGCGGCAGAGGCGTCCATTAAGGTGAATGGACGTCTCGCGAAGGCCCCTCGCGAGGGTGGCGAAGCGGTGCCGCATCGTGCCCCTGGATTACCAGCGGTACGGTGTGGTGCCGAAGCCAAGCGTTGATGATCGCGCGGCTTTGGGCGAAGATGCGCGGCCGGGCTCCCGTTCTGACACGGGAGTCTTGTGCTCGAACGCGTTGCGTTCGGCGAATGCCGCGCTGCGGGATGCGGAGGAGAGTGGGAGGGCGTCGATTGCCGCTCTGTCCCACGTCTCCCAGCTGCTACAGGGGGTGGTAGCGGCTTCCGCATCACGCCAACCAAGCCCGGTAACAGTCCAGAGAGCCATTCAGGATGGTATCAACCTGGCTTTGGACTGTTTGACGCGGGCGGTAACCAGAAGTGTCCGGGCGAGGCGCACGTTTGCGCTTGACAATCTGTGCCCGTCCCAGGACCTGTATAATAGGCTGCTGCGGACGCCTATGACAGGTCCTGGTCTCTTTGGAGGTGAGGGATGCAGGCACCTCCAGGAGACGGTCACTCTGGTTAATAACCAGAGGGCGCTGCGGGAACAATTTGAGGTGCTCCGGCGGGAGCGTGTTCGCGCGGCACCCCCTGCGTATCGTCCTCTGCAGGCTCGAGGTGGTGCTGGCCAGGTCAGAGGCCAGCCACCGTCGCAACGTAGGCCTAGGCCACGGGCGATTCGGCCAGCAGCGAGGGGGGCGCAGGCTCCCCAGCCGCACCCAGCCAGACAGCCGCCCGCGCACCGTGGTGCGCGCGGCGCTGGGCGGGGCGCGCGGGGATCTGGTCGCGGTAATCGGGCCTGATGGCCTGGTTACCGCGGTGGGAACCACTCCGGTGTTTCAGGCCGAGAGAACAGTGCCACTCTGGCCCTCCTTATGTCCACCTCTATCCCTAGGTGGACCGGTGGGCGGCCGTTTGGCCGCCCGCTTGCCAGAGTGGAAGCGGTTGACTCAGGACCGTTTAGTCTTGCGATGGCTTTCGGTCGGGTATCGTCCCGACTGGGTGACAGGCCCGCCATCGCGACTGTCTCTCGCACCGATCTGGACTCCCATTCCATGGATCCGGATCAGAGGTTGTGTATAGAGGAGGAAATAAATTCCCTCATACTAAAAGAAGCCATTCAGCCGGCACAGAGGTGCCCGGGCTTCTATTCAACCCTGTTCTTGGTAACAAAAAACACCGGAGGGTGGAGGCCGATTCTCAACCTCAAGCCGTTGAACAAGTTCATCGAGACACCCAGTTTCAAGATGGAGACTGTGCGCTCGGTGTTGGCGGGGTTAGAGCGAGGAATGTGGACAGCGTCGATAGATTTGAAAGATACTTATTTCCACATTCCCATAGAGAGGAGTTTCCGTCGCTTCCTGAGATTTGCATTTCAGGGCCGGCGGTGGGAATTCAGGGTGTTACCCTTCGGAATTTCCACGGCTCCTCGGGTCTTCACCCGTGTGGTTCTCGCGATCACTGCATACCTCCGCAGGAGAAGCATAGCAGTCCACACGTACATAGACGACTGGCTGTTGAAAGCACACACCCGGGAATCGTTGTCAGCCAATCTGGAGATTGTTTTGAAAATTCTCTCGGACTTGGGCTGGGTGATCAATTTCCCGAAATCAGAGCTAACTCCATCCCAGAAGTTTGTTTACCTGGGCATGTTCTTCGATCTGGAGACGGGGTATGTGTACCCCACTCAGGAGAGGGTTCAAATACTCATCTCGGTAATTCAGTCGGTGTGCGACAGTCGTCATGTCCTGGCACGGGTTTACTTGAGAATGCTGGGCTTGATGGTTTCTTTGGAACCAGTCATTCCACAGGCCGCCTTGCGCAGGCGTCCGATCCAGTTGTTTCTCATGACACAGTGGACCCAGAGTTCAGGTTCGCTGGACTCGAACGTGTCGGTGTTGGCGCCTCTGATTCACCACCTGCAATGGTGGTTGAATACAGAGAATCTCTTGCCGGGGGTTTTGCTAACCCCTCCCCACCCTCAGGTGACTGTGTATACAGATGCATCGATGGAGGGGTGGGGAGCTTGTCTGGAAGAGTCCACAGTATCAGGGCTTTGGGATCTGGATCAGTCCAAGGAACATATCAATCTACTAGAGCTAAGAGCAGTAGTCCTGGGCCTGGAACATTTCTTACAGAAAGTTCAGGGCAAGATTGTTCTAATTCGTTCAGACAACTCAACAGTAGTGACTTACATAAACCGCCAGGGCGGAACGAAGTCGCCCAGTCTCTGTATGATGACATGGAAACTGCTTTGTTGGTGCCTGGATCATGGGATCACCTTGAAAGCAGTTCATATTCCGGGGAGGTTAAATCTGCTAGCAGACTCATTGAGCCGAAGGATGAGTGTTTTACCCACGGAATGGCAACTAAATCAATGTGTGGCGGATCGTCTGTTCGACCATTGGGGGAAACCCAACATAGATTTGTTCGCGATGAAGAAGAATGCGAAGATGACGACGTACGTCTCTCCGATTCCAGACCCAAGCGCTTTCGCAACAGATGCGTTAGCTATCAGCTGGGAGGGAATGTATGCATACGCATTCCCCCCAGCAATCCTGATTCCAAAGGTGCTTCAGAAAATCAGGCAGCAGGAGTGCCAAGTGCTTCTGATCGCCCCGGATTGGCCAAGCCGATCGTGGTATACGGATCTGCTGGACCTTCTGGTCTGCAATCCGGTTCCGCTGCCTCTGATGGACAACCTTATCTTCCAGGGCAAGGCCCTTCACGACAATCCGTCAATGTTCCGATTGACTGCGTGGATGTTGTCAAGGAATCTAGAATTAAGGAGGGCTTTTCTGAGCAAGCGGCCATGTTTATGGCCAAAGCCAGGAGGGGGTCAACCTCCAGAGCATATAATTATAAAATCAACAGATTTGCAGAATGGTGCTCAAAAAGATGTATTGATCCAATGGAATCATCTATTCAGGTAGTGGCTGATTTCCTCTGTCACCTATATGATGCCTATAGCCTCAAGCCTAACTCTATTGCTGGTTATAAGTCAGCTTTAATGACTGTTATTCCTTGCTTGGCTAATAGGGGGAGTGATGAAGTAAGTACATTAAATGTATTAATTAAAGGCATGGGCAATCTAAGACCAAGGAATCCTCCACTGATTCCGTCTTGGAGTTTATCACTGGTGCTCCAGGTACTAGGTGATAAGCCTTTTGAACCACTTAGTTCCATTTCTATGAAAATGTTAACTCTTAAAACTGTATTTTTAATTGCTGCGGCCTCGGCAAGGCGTAGGAGTGAAATTCACGCCTTATCAGCCGAGGTTGACCGTTTTGTGGTTACAGGGGAAGGCCTTAAGCTTCTACCTAGGATTAATTTCTTGTCTAAAAATCAGTCATTGAAATATCCAGGTCAACCTATTTTTTTGCCATCTTTAACTAGATATGATCCTAATTCTAAAGTATGGTGCCCCGTACGGGCGCTGCTCCGGTACAAACAGCGTACTTCGGAGTGGCGTACCGACCAGTCAGCGTTATGGTTGTCATATATTGAACCCCATGGTAGGGCGTCTAAGGACACCATTTCTAGGTGGATTGTGGAATGTATTCAATTTTGTCACAAATCCGCCACCGGGCGACAGGTTGACGTGGCCAAGGCTCACAGTGTCCGCGGTGTCGTGACATCCACTGCCCTTTTTAATGGGGTCCCTGTGGATGATATTATGTCAGTGGCTCAGTGGCACTGTGAGTCAAGTTTTACAGACCATTACCTCCGTGACACCTCTAACCCTCTCGCCTTGTCGATTTTGAAACAATAACCGCTTTATGTTTGTGAAGAGTGCCTCCGCATTGCTTATATACTTCGCCATTCAGCGACGGTGACAACCACTTGTCGGGACTGTATCATCCTTCTCTACTGGATTCATGATGACAGCTTCCTAGTACAACAAGGTCAGTCTTGTTCATGTGTTGTTCATTGTTTTGTATTGTCACGTTACCCAGTGTTATTAATATGGTGATGGTTTATGTGGGTTGTGGTTCTTTAGAGAGAGTATACGAAAATGGAGCCTTTTCGTCTCTGTCCTATAGTACTTAGCACTAGTACGAAGAGAGCGTGTAGGACATTGAGGTCATTTAATCTTCCTCCCAAGGGAGGGGGGGGAGCGCATATGACAAATCGGTCATCTCTCAGGCATCGGTTGTGTTATCCGATGGTTTATCAAATCCTGACTGTGTTTTCACACAGTTTCAGACGTCATAAGTGCCTTAAACGCTTGAAAGCGTATAGGGAAGAGCTGGTCTTTTGACCTCGCCTCCCTCCCGCCAGATTCACTTTCGAATTCTGGCAATATCAAAAGTATTAGGGAGGTAAGTATACTCTTGATGTGAAATAAACGAAATCTAGGATTTCTTTTTTCACGAGAGAGTTGATACTTACCTCCCTAGATACTGACCCGGCCTCTCCGCCCCACAGAGGCTCGGTCTTCAGGCTCTTGGTAGTTGCATGTGTTAGCCAATAAATGAGCCAGAGGAAGTAGTAGTCGGCGCATGCGCGGTGGTGGGGCGAGCATCCGCCGGACTACCTCTGACTCCCTGCCCAGTAGGGGCACCTAACTGTTTTTAATCTGAGTGTTTTATTGAGTGAAAGCCGATATTTAGCAATATCAAAAGTATTAGGGAGGTAAGTATCAACTCTCTCGTGAAAAAAGAAATCCTAGATTTCGTTTAATTATTTGGAGGAAAGGGAGATAATTAACAGTATTTGCCATTGTTATCAGTATATATCTGATGCTTGTGTAGTCGAAATGTCCATTCTGCACATGTTCTGGTTAGAGATACAATTCGTCCTTGCACTGGGATGTTTGTTGGGGATCGATTTTTTCCTGTTATAGGATTAATGACGTCATAATCAGCCTTGCTCTTTATTAACAATTAAAGTTGTCCGAAGCTGGTTTTCTGATAAATTATGATCTTTATGATCATTTTTCCTTCTCTTGAGTTGGTGAGTTTCTAAGCTTAACTAGATTGCTCATACTCCTCGTCCTTTGGCCTTTTTCAGAGACCTGGTTGTACGTCCTGTGGACGATTTTTGAGGGACAAGTTTGGTCCTCATCTCTGTTTTCAGTGTAGCCCCTGTGGTCCCTTGCTTAATTGCGAGATATGTAAGCACTGGGGGGGCGAGCTAATGTCCGAATTCTTGTGCTTGCAGGCGAAGGACAAGGTGGTGGAGGAGGAGAAGAAGAAGAAGCTGAAAAAAGAGGTTGTAAGTAAGAAGGGTAAGAGGAAGGCCTCGTCCGCGGTGGACATGGAGGCCTTCCGGACCGAGATGTTGGGAGAGATGAGGAGGACAATAAAGGATTTGGTTCCAGAGTTGCTTCGTGGCATGCTTCCTGGACCAAATCCTTTGTTGGCCTCATCATCTGCTTCGGAGTAGGTAATCCCCGCCTCTGAATCACCGTTCCTTAGTACGCTTCCGTTGTTTGAAGATTCAGAGGTGGCCCCATTAGAGGGGGCGTTCCACGACCCTGGCAGCAGGCTTATTGCCGCGCCCAATAGGGACCGTGGACGGTTGTCGCTGGAACCCGCGGGCTGCTGATCAGTCCAGGGCTATCCGCACACCGCGGGTGCCAGTACCTCGTATGGCACCTTCCCTGGCCAGTCCGGGTTAGCTCTCTTTGCTGACCCGGAGTCTAATCTGTCTGGCCAGGAGGATGAGGATTACCTGTTGGGGTCGCCGTCTGAGGACGTGGACATGGATTATGACGTCTGTGCACCCCTCGCGGGGAATACAGGCGCCTTATTCCACGGTTCTACTCTCCCAGGGGTAGAATCCACGGTTCAGACTGTGGCCCTGGGCGCTGAAGGCCAGCGTTACCGCATACCTCGGCTTGCCGAGAGTGTCGCTGGTGCTGGCCGGGGCCGTGGTGGGGCGGTATATGCCCCGTGCTCTACCACGGCGCCTGCTCCTGGTCAAACCAGTGAGATTAGCATGCCGGTATTGTCAGGCCCGCATGCTCTCCCTGGCTTGCCAGGGATATCAGCGTATCCGCCGTCAAGCTCTGTTGCTTGCACTCAGGAGGAAGACGAAGGCCCCCGTCTTGTAGAGCGCTCGCAGCTAGCCACGGAGGAGGATTGGTCTGACGCTTGCCAGTGGTTGGTGAGTGTTAGACCAGATCTGCCCGTGGAGCAGTCGGCTAGCCAGCGTGATCACAGGCCGTGGTTAGCTGGTAAGCCTACTGCTAACGCTATGCCTTCTCTGCCGCTGGCAGAGCATGTCGTTGACATGTTCGAGGCGGCGGAGACGTCCATTAAGTCGAGTGGACGTCTCGCTAAGGCCCCGCGCGAGGTGGCCAGGCGTTGCCGCATCGTGCCCCTGGACTACCAGCGGTACGGTGTGGTACCTAAGCCGAGCGTGGATGATCGCGCGGCTTTGGGTGAGGATGCGCGGCCAGGCTCCCGTTCTGACACGGGAGTCTTGTGTTCGAACGCGTTGCGTTCAGCAAATACCGCGTTGCGTGATGCGGAGGAGAGTGGGAGGGCTTCGATTGCCGCCCTGTCCCACATCTCCCAGCTGTTACAAGGGGTAGTAACAGCATCCGCATCGCGCCAGCCAAGTCCGGTCACAGTTCAGCGAGCCATCCAGGATGGTATCAACCTGGCGCTGGACTGTATGACGCGGGCGGTGACCAGGAGTGTCCGGGCAAGGCGCACTTTTGCCTTGGATAATCTGTGCCCGTCCCAGGACCTATACAATAGGCTACTACGTACGCCTATGACAGGTCCTGGTCTCTTTGGAGGTGAGGGATGTAAGCACCTCCAGGAGACGGTTACTCTGGTCAATAACCAGAGGGCGCTGCGCGAGCAGTTTGAGGTGCTTCGTCGTGCCAACGTTCGCGCCGCACCCCCTGCGTATCGTCCCCTGCAGGCTCGAGGTGGTAGTGGCCAGGTCAGAGGCCAACCACCATCGCAGCGTCGGCCTCGGCCACGTGCGATTCAGCCAGCAGCGAGGGGGGCGCAGGCTCCTCAGGCGCAGTCAGCCAGGCAGCCGCCCGCGCACCGAGGTGCGCGCGGTGCTGGTCGTGGCGCGCGAGGATCTGGGCGGGGTAATCATTCCTGATGGGACGGTTACCGTGGTGAGAACCATGCCGGTGTTTCTGGCAAAGGAGACAGTGCCGCTCTTGCACTCCTTATGTCCACCTCTATCCCTAGGTGGACCGGTGGGAGGCCGGCTAGCCGACCACATGCAAGAGTGGGAACGGTTAACTCAGGACCGTTTAGTCTTGCGATGGCTTTCAGTCGGGTATCATCCCGATTGGATGACAGGCCCGCCATCGCGACTGTCTCTAGTGCCGATCTGGACTCCAAATCCGAGAGATCCAGATCAAAGGTTGTGTATCGAGGAGGAAATAAATTCCCTCATACAAAAAGGAGCTATTCAGCCGGCACAGAGGTGTCCGGGCTTCTATTCAACCCTGTTCTTAGTAACAAAGAACACCGGAGGATGGAGACCAATTCTCAACCTCAAGCCATTGAACAAGTTCATAGAGACGCCCAGTTTCAAGATGGAGACTGTGCGCTCGGTGTTGGCGGGGTTAGAGAGGGGAATGTGGACAGCGTCGATAGATTTGAAGGACGCTTATTTCCACATCCCCGTACACAGGAGTTTCCGTCGCTTCCTGAGATTTGCATTCCAGGGCAGACAGTGGGAATTCAGGGTGCTACCCTTCGGAATTTCCACGGCTCCTCGGGTTTTCACCCGTGTGGTTCTTGCGATCACCGCATACCTCCGCAGGAGAAGCATAGCAGTCCACACGTACATAGACGACTGGCTGTTGAAAGCACACACCCGGGAAAGTTTATCGGCCAGTCTGGAGATTGTTTTGAAAACTCTCACAGACTTAGGCTGGATGATCAATTTCCCAAAATCAGAGCTGACTCCATCCCAGAAGTTTGTTTACCTGGGGATGTTCTTCGATCTAGAGACAGGATATGTTTATCCTACTCAGGAGAGAGTTCAGAAACTCATCTCATTAATTCAGTCAGTGTGCGACAGTCGTCATGTCCTGGCACGGGTTTACTTGAGAATGCTGGGGTTGATGGTTTCATTGGAACCAGTCATTCCTCAGGCCGCCTTACGCAGGCGGCCGATCCAGTTATTTCTCATGACACAATGGACCCAGAGTACAGGTTCGCTGGACTCGAATGTGTCAGTGTTGGCGCCTCTGATTCATCACCTGCAATGGTGGTTGGACACAGAGAATCTCTTGGTGGGGGTTATGCTAACCCCTCCCCACCCTCAGGTGACTGTGTATACAGATGCATCGATGGAGGGCTGGGGAGCTTGCCTGGAAGAGTTCACGATATCAGGGCTTTGGAATCTGGAACAGTCAAAGGAACATATAAATCTACTGGAGCTAAGAGCAGTAGTCCTGGGCCTGGAACATTTCTTACAGAAAGTTCAGGGCAAGATTGTTCTTATTCGTTCAGACAACTCAACAGTTGTGACTTACATAAACCGCCAGGGCGGAACGAAGTCGCCCAGTCTCTGTATGATGACATGGAGACTGCTTTATTGGTGCCTGGATCACCAGATTACCTTGAAAGCAGTTCATATTCCGGGAAGGTTAAATCTGCTAGCAGACTCATTGAGCCGAAGGATGAGTGTTTTACCCACGAAATGGCAACTAAATCAATGTGTGGCGGATCGTCTGTTCGACCATTGTGGGAAACCCAACATCGATTTGTTCGCAACGAAGAAGAATGCGAAGATGACGACGTACGTCTCTCCGATTCCGGATCCAAGCGCTTTCGCAACAGATGCATTAGCTATCAGCTGGGGGAGAATGTATGCATACGCATTCCCTCCAGCAATCCTGATTCCAAAAATTCTTCAGAAAATCAGACAAGAGGAATGCCAAGTGCTTCTGATCGCCCCGGATTGGCCAAGCCGATCATGGTATACGGATCTGCTGGACCTTCTGGTCTGCAATCCGGTTCCTCTGCCTCTGATGGACGATATTATCTTCCAGGGCAAGGCCCTTCACAACAATCCGTCAATGTTCAGATTGACTGCGTGGATGTTGTCAAGGAATCTAGAATTAAGGAGGGCTTTTCTGAGCAAGCAGCCATGTTTATGGCCAAAGCCAGGAGGGGGTCAACCTCCAGAGCATATAATTATAAAATCAACAGATTTGCAGAATGGTGCTCAAAAAGATGTATTGATCCAATGGATTCATCTATTCAGGTAGTAGCTGATTTCCTCTGTCACCTCTATGATACCTATAGCCTCAAGCCTAACTCTATTGCTGGTTATAAGTCAGCTTTAATGTCTGTTATTCCTTGCTTGGCTAAGAGGGGAAGTGATGAAGTAAATACATTAAATGTATTAATTAAAGGCATGGGCAATCTAAGACCAAGGAATCCACCTGTGATTCCGTCTTGGAGTTTATCGCTAGTGCTTCAAGTACTAGGTGATAAGCCGTTTGAACCACTTAATTCCATTTCTATGAAACTATTAACACTGAAGACTGTGTTTTTAATTGCTGCGGCCTCGGCTAGGCGTAGGAGTGAAATTCATGCCTTATCAGCCGAGGATGACCGTTTTGTGGTTTCAGGGGAAGGCCTTAAGCTGCTACCTAGGATTAATTTCTTGGCTAAAAATCAGTCGTTGAAATATCCAGGTCAACCTATTGTTTTGCCTGCTTTAACTAGATATGATCCTAATTCTAAAGCATGGTGTCCTGTCCGGGTGCTTTGCCGGTACAAACAACGTACGGCGGAGTGGCGCACCGACCAGTCGGCGTTATGGTTGTCTTATATTGAACCCCATGGCAGGGCTTCTAAGGACACCATTTCCAGGTGGATTGTAGAATGCATTCAGTTTTGCCATAAATCCGCCACCGGGAAGCAGGTTGACGTGGCCAAGGCTCACAGTGTCCGCGGCGTAGTGACATCCACTGCCCTATTTAATGGGGTCCCTGTGGATGATATTATGTCGGTGGCTCAGTGGCACTGTGAGTCAAGTTTTACAGACCATTATCTCCGTGACACCTCTAATCCTCTCGCCTTGTCGATTTTGAAAAAATAACTAGGCATATATTTTTGATGGGGTTTCCTCATTGCTTATATATTTCATAATTAATTTATGGAAACAACCACTAATTTGGGACTGCATCGTTCTTCACCAATGGGAAGAGGATGTCAGCAGCCATTTCAACAAGGTCAGTCTTGTGTATGTGTTGTCCATTGTTGATTGTCTTGTCACGTTACCCGTTATTAATATGATGATGGTTTTGTGTATTTATGTGGTTCATTGTTGAGAGTATACGAAAATGGAGTTTTTTCGTCTCTGTCCTGTAGTACATGGCACTTGTACGTAGAGAGCGTATAGGACATTGAGGTCATTCGACTCTTCCTCCCAGGAAGGAGGGGGGGGAGCGCATATGACATTCGGTCATCTCTCATACATCGGGGGTGTTATCCGATGGTTAGTCAAATCCTGACTGTTTTTTCATACAGTTTCAGAAGTTTAAGTGCCTTAAACGCAGAAAAGCGTATAGGGATGAGCTGGTCTTTTGACCTCGCCTCCCTCCCGCCGAATTCACTGTCGAATTCTGGCAATATCAAAAGTATTTGGGAGGTAAGTATACTCTTGATGTGAAATAAACGAAATCAAGGATTTCTTTTTTCACGAGAGAGTTGATACTTACCTCCCTAGATACGGACCCGGCCTCTCCACCCCACAGAGGGTCGGTCTTCAGGCTCTTTATAGTTGCATGTGTATCAGCCAATAAATTAGTCAGAGGAAGTGCTAGTCTGCGCATGCGCGGTGGTGGGGCTGGCATCCGCCAGACTACGCTCTGACTCCCTGCCCAGTAGGAGCACCTAACTGTTTTAATCTGAGTGTTTATTGAGTGAAAGCCAATATTTAGCAATATCAAAAGTATTAGGGAGGTAAGTATCAACTCTCTCGTGAAAAAAGAAATCCTTGATTTCGTTTACATCACACATATACTGTGACGTCACACATATACTGTGACATCACACATATACTGTGACGTCACACATATACTGTGACATTACACATCATAAGTGTGTTAGACTATTTTATATGTGTATAGCTCGTATCATGGCTATATAATGTTTGGTCTGTGTGATGTGTGTAAAGGCACTGCATGACCCACTGTGCATATAATTAACATTTAACTCAGTGGATGTGGATATTGACTATCGAGTAAGCTAATCCTCTTGTCCATGACCATTGGCCAAACAGAAACAAGGTTAGCCTTATTAAATGTGTGCTACTCAATTCTCCTCACATAGTTTAAATAGGGCGGCGAAACCAGCTATTGCATAACAATGCTATTGTACTAATTGCTCAGCATAATAGTGAGCAATTAACTCCATAATTATGATAGACACTTGTTGCTTTTTGAATGACATATTTGGCCAACAGTTGATGCATGACTGCAGTGTTTTTGTTGTGTGATGAAAAAGAGGAGGCTAGATATACGTATCTGTGTTGTGTGGCTGATGATGAGCTGTCTCTGAACATTTTATTATGAGTTTAAAATGCATATTAAGAATTTAACTGTAATGTTGCTAGTCATGTGGCCAAAGCTCTATCACACACACAGCCAGACATGCAATGTACATGTGTATATATAGTGAAATCATATCAGCTACTGCATACTCGTCATTGCCTTTGTCGAGCAGTTCACTTCAGGTGGAGCTAGCTAACAGGGTATAATTTTGATTTATTGTCTGCTAGCAAAGGCAGGAGAATACAGAATGGTTATGCGAATTCACAAATAGTTGTTGTCAACCCCTATGCAAATGGTCGACATAGCAATCCAAATGCTGTACAGCATTCACAAAGGATTATGTTTCCAAGTGACCTTTAATTCATCAAGGACTTATCCGATCTTACGAAAACTTTATAGATTTGATCTACGTCATTCATTCAGTCTCCATCATAAGGAAAATGATTTAAATTTTTTCCATACTTTTACGTGGTTTGAACTTACTTTATTTCTGGTTTATTGGTCTCCGTTTAAACAAATGAAGTTTTGCAATAGGTATTTGATTCATTAAGAACTTATACTATTTAGGTTTTCCAGAGTTTAAACCTATTCAATGGGAATTTAATTCAACAAAGTCTTGTTATGTATACAGTGATTGCAGGCTGGTGCAGATAAACATATATACATATTTAAATGTGTGTAATGGGGACCTTTTGCCTCTCTTTAAGACTGGATCAGGCCAGTAATGCGTCCAGTGCATGTAGAGTAAGTGGCTAGTTAAGTTTTAGGCTTCAGTCTTGAGGCTATATCATTATGGCTTCATCATTGGTCTATGCCATGGTGATCTTGCTCTGGCAACTAATGGAGGAAACCAGTTTTAGCTATGCCCCAGCCATCTATGGCTGAGCTCCGCCCATGGTTTGCCCATGTTGGGATCGATCAATCGATCCCTGCACTCCCTGAATCTCAATTTCCAGAAAGCTATACAGGTAAGCTGTTGAATATTTTGAAACTAATTTGACTGAGTGCTGTTGCTGCACCAGCACCCAGTCAAAATAGTTTTAAAATATTCAACAGAATGTTTATTAAATAGATATACAGTTTGTACAACTTGACAGACTATTAAGCATTTAAGACTGACTAAATTATGCCATTCATGACATAATTGATTATGATGTCAGCCAACATATGACTGAGTTGATTATGACATCATATAATTGACTGAGAAACTGGATTCCTGCATTTGCATTTTCACCAGTAATCAGTCCTGTTCAATGGGATTTTGCATAATGCTCGTAATCACACTTTCCTATGACCTGTGTGATAAAATGCTATACATGCCATACCATACAAAAACAAAATGGCTGAACATGCAGAATGCAGTCCTTTCGAGTTAATAATAATAATAATAATAATAATAATTTTTTGTAGGCACTATAAGCAGGCCTATGGACACGTGTTGGAACTGAGAATACATGATACAAACATTTTGGAGATTAAAACTATTGCGGGTTTTATCAACTATAAGGTATGATATAGATTTTCTCTGTTCATATTATAATACATTTTATGCATATTTAGTAAATGGCATGCATATCTGCTAAATTATGAATCTTATTACAGTACAGCTCTGTGTTTCATTTGAAATGTCAGATCCTTATTAGATCCTGAATTGTATTTATATTATTAGTCCCCTATCGGTAAAACCGATCTGTCTGTCATAGTTGTGTTTCTCCACGTTTTTTTGTACTACTTCAAGATATTCAACTGAAAATTGGTACATTGCTTTATTGTAAAGAGCTACATACATATCAAGTTCGAGTTTCTGGCATTTCCATCTATTTTTTAGAGTTATGGCCCTTTTCAACTTAAGGAAATACGAAAAATATCTGTTTTCGCACCTTTTTCGCACTCCTTCAAGATATGCAACTGAAAATTGCTACATTGCTTTATTCTAAGGGGTTACAGATCAAGTTCTAGTTTCAGTCATTTTTGTCATTTTTTTTATGAAGTTACATCCACTTTCCACTTATGAAATACGAAACATATTATTTTGCCACACTTTTTCACACTCCTGTAAGATATTCAACTGAAAATTGGTACATTGCTTCATTCTACGAACTTGCAAATCATGTTCACGTTTCCGGCATGTCTGTCGATTTTTTATGGAGTACACCCCCTTTTGACTTAATGAAATACAGAAAACATCAGTCTTCCAAACTTTTTTTCACTCTATCAAGATATTCAACTGAAAATTGGTACATCGCTTTGCTATGAGAAGTTACAGATCAAGTTGGAGATGTTTCCCTCAATTTGTTATGGAGTTGCGCCCCCTTTCCACGTATGAAATATAAAAATATTAGCTTTCCAGACTGTTCTTCAACATATTCAACTGAAACGTGGTACACTGTTTTGTTATGCGAAGTTAGAGATCAAGTTCGAGTTTCAGCCATTTCCATCAGTTTTTAAGGGAGTTATGTCCCCTTTTGCCTGTTATTCTATGAAAATTTATATCATCAGCCATAGGAAATGTATTGCAAAGCAATCCTTACAGAATGCTTGTTAAAGTTTGTCTTCCTAGCATAGACTACTTAGAGCACTAAAGTTGCTCATATTTGTGTCCCACAATCTTCACTGGGGTGATTTTGTTTATTTGTTGTGAATGACAACTTGTAAAACTGGTCTGTCAGTCGCTCTGTTTGTCTGTCAAATTTGTGACATTTCTAACACTGCCGTCTAGCTTCATCGCAACAATAGTGCACCACACTTGTCTTTCACAGATATGTTGATTAGCGGCCCTTGGAGAAGATTCTTCTTAGTTGTATCAGTCTGTCTATCCAATGGCCCATTCCAGGTTTATCTATGCTAAGCCCATCTCTAGCTATGCTCCACCCACATCACGCCCGTGTTGGAATAGACAGATCCCTGAGCTCCCTGACTCAATTTCCAGAAAGCTATACAGGTAAGCTGTTACATATTTTGAAACTAATTTGATTGTGTGCTGGTGCAGCGCTCAGTCAAATTAGGTTCAAAATATTCAACAGAATGTTTATTAAAGGTAAAGACATACAATTCGTACAATGTGTCAGACTATTAAGCGTTAAAGATGGTCTAAATCAAGTCATTCATGTCATAATTAATTATGATGTCATCCTACACGTCACATATGATATAAGATGATGGATGGATAATCTGGAAATGTCTATCGTGTATGAGTCTCTCGATCCAATCGTCTCCGTGTCCATCTGTGCATCTTATCAGTCATGTACAAAGCACATGTTTGCCAAGATGCCAAGCGTTCTTCCACACCCCATAGTGTCAGCATGCATGTTAAGTTTCATTAATATGTTCCAACTAGAAGTCCACTAGATAAGCCGAAGCAAAAGCATAATTTCTGACCAAAAAGTAGGAGGCATCTCAAATTTCCATGGTCAACATGGATGTACATGTTGCGGTTCATTAATATGTTCCAATTGACAGAGAATCAAATCCATAACCGGCAAGAGTGCCAAGCATCACAGCCCACAAACGCTGCGGTATTGGTTTGGTGGAAGCGGTTGCGGCTATGATGCTTGACGCTATCGCCGGTTGTGGGTTCGATTCCCTGTCAATGCCAATACACTGTAATGCCACGAGTACTTGACGTATAACTAATATGTTCACAGACACTAGAACTTAGTTATTGGTAAAATAACACATTTTCACGGATTTGCACATGTCTGGCAAGAGCAGAATGGATGAATGAATGGAGGGCCAGACTACTTTAAAAATAATCATAATCAACATGCATGTGAAATTTCATTAATATTTACTAAGTTATCGAAGAAAGACCAAACCTCCATAGAAACTAAGTTCCATGACATGAGAGTGAGCAGCTCGAGTACTCTCACGTATCTAGTAACTCGTACATACAGTAATCGCAGGCACATGTGTTTGTCTTATAGATTTGTTACCTATCCTTTCAACATAATGCACCTGATGCCATTGCTCAGTTCAGGAAACACATTGACTTCTTTAAGAACAAGATTGGGCCAGCAGATCTGGCTTTTGAACACAGTGCATGGATGGCCAAACAGTAAGAACATAGTGATATTTACTATTTTAATTCTCATTTTAAATTGTTTTATCATTATAACGTTGCTTCAAGAAGAGGTAAATATATTCTAAGCTGCTAGATATTTTGTAAATAACTGGACCCAATGACATTCGGGGAATAAAGTACTTATTATATGAGATTTTACCTGTACATGTAATAAGATAAGACTTTCAAAGACTTAATATTAGGTATTATATTTAGGAGTTGATGTTGCTTAAAACTTTGACGCAAACAATCAAGGCAAACTTATTCATATTACACATATTATTTACATCTTAAAGTTTATTCGTTTGATATTATTCATTATAGATTTAAAAATTACATAATTGAAATCACCGTTTGCAATCAAATTATTATCTAATTATTATTGGCGAAAATATTGGCTCTATTAATCTGTCTATCTGTCTGTTTATGTCTGTCTGTCATTGTCCAATATAGGCTAGGTTTTGTTAGGTTAGGTCCACATATAATCTCTTATCTCAGGATGGGTTCACTCTATTGTGGCTGACCTTAGACGCATGCTTACCTATATCAAGTGGACATGGCGGAATTAAATTGAGGTGCATGAGGTCATGCTCAACTGAATTGGTCTAATATCGGTTACATTTTTTAGTTTTGACTTGGCTACAAATATCATCTTATATCTTGTTATGGGTTCACCCTGTTCGAACTAAACTTGGGCAAATGCTTATCTGTATCAAGTGGATATAGTGGAATCATATTATGTGTGTGAGATTAAAGATCAAGCTCATCTTACAGTGTCCAATATCGGCTAAATTTTTAACCTAATGTCCCAAATCTTCACCAGTGCCCATTCGTTGTACCAGTGATGTCTTGTTTTAATGTTTAACAGCACACATTCAGACAGTGATGTCTATGTTCATTCTAAGCCTGTTATCTTTTTTCAGATTTCATGTGTTTGGTGATTTGTTTGATTCGACGATTAAGCTCGGTCTGACGGCTATTCAAACCCAACACCCTGGCTTCTACTACCAACAGGCAGCTAATCACGCCATCACTCGAAAACAGCTATGTAGAACAATCTGTAAAGTGAGCATGTTTGTGTAGGAGCATATTTACAGGTTGTGAAAATTAGAGCTTAAAACTATTAGAACATTTTTAACACACACACACACACACACACACACCCCCCCGGTCTGGAATGGAAGACGGGGAATGGAAGATGGGGAGATAAAGCGATCAGCCTGACCGTCCGTCCATCCATCTGTCCCCCCCCCCATCTTATCAACGCAACTCCTCCTAGAGGTCTCAATGGATTAACTTAAAATTTAATATATACCTCTAATTTACAATGAGCTTGTGATTGTATATGGAAAGTAATCAACAGTCATGTCAGTAAATACATTATTGTTGATAAGTGTTATGTGATAGTGATGTCTGTGGTACTTCATGCTTTTCACTTTTTGTGTTTCCATGAAACCATTAACAGGAGATTTACTAATTAAACTGTCCTTTCCACTTAAATAAACTTGCAATTTAGAAGAAAATGTCTCTTGTTTATCTGTATTTGTTGTTTACGTGTATGTAGTAATTTTGTTTTCTACTATTGTGTTGTTGTAGGTCTTGAGTAAGCAACTGACCTCTGATCCCATTGAACAGCTAGAAAAACTAGATTACTATGGACAGCGACCATGGAGACAGGGACATCAAAGTAAGTCCTCTAATCTGACATAACATGTTTCCAAGACAAAATCAAACATACAGGTCGACTAGAGCAGTGCAGAGTTAAGTGACATGCTGCTCAAGGACATCATCATTTGCACCCCTCATACAAGCTTATACACAAAAAAGACACCTGTATATCAAATTTATTCCCCACCAGAGTAAACCTAACTCTTTAATCATCAAGCCAACCAAAACAGGCCTCTGCAGTGGTCTTGAGGAAGGTCCATTTGCATGACAAGAGAAGACTATTTTTGAAAATTTACCACTGGAGTGTCTGGCTCAATATCTGAGCCAGTCATTCCAGTTATAAATTTTCAAAAATAGTCCTCTTGGCCTGCAAATGGATTTTCAATAAGCAAATATTTTAATTTTCTCGACCATTAAGGGGTTAGTTAGCCATCAAAGTTATGTATATTTTATATCTAGATTTTATCACAACCTCAGACCATTAATTTGTACTCAAGACACGCATCCAAAGATTTACAATTTTATTCAAGATTTTTACATGGGTTGGACACTCATCTGTAACCGCGGCTGTATATTCAAGGCAGACAAGGGCTGTAAATTCTTTAAATCCAAATCTCTGAGAAATTGGTTTTCTAAAATGCTAAAAAAAGTAGCACGAAAATTGAACACATTTTCACGCCAAAAATTCTTACCGTCTTACACCTATGATTAATGTATACCTTATATCCATCAATGCAGGAGTGAAATTATTAATTGGGGCCACCTAGATATTGCGTATACTTTATTAAACATTGTTTAATTTATCAAATTAGTCCTAATTTTGACATAAAATGTCGACGAAAAAATGTAGATCACGTGATGCATCAGCTTCGGCTACAGGATAAGTTTAGGTCGTTACTCAAGTAGCACGAAGACACTAATATTAGTACCCGGGTAGATACTTTGGCAATCCACTAAATTAGGACAGTAGCTTCGAGTAGCTACGAGAGTAATTGGTGTAAACTTGTCCTATTCCGGAAGTTGATTAATACTCATTAGAATCGTCTGCATTTTACCGACCTAATATACTGGACTCGGGAGCTCAGATTTCACTTTAAGAGTATACTTACCTCCCTAACACTCTTTGATCTTCCCAAATATCGACTTTCACTCAATAAACACTCAGATTAAAACGGTTAGGTGCCCCTACTGGACAGGTAGTCAGATGACAGTCCCAACCTTATGCATGCACAGACTAGCACTTCCTCTTTTCCAGTTTATTGGCAAAAGAGACACATGCAAATTTTCAATGTACTAAAGTTTCTGCTGTTTCTTCACTTGTTTGGTTGAAATTCATCTAGATTACCATGTCTGAGCACGCTAAATCGCATGAGGATGTACAGGGACCGAGATATCAGGTGATTTAAATTACATATTTGCCTAATTTAGCGTTTTAATCCCATGTGTAATGTGTTTCCGGGATTCACGATTAGACGTGATAGTCGCCATTAAAACTGATTTATTTACATCTGGCACTATGAAATACTAATCTCTCTTTGTGCTTGTATTCACAGGTATCTATATATGATTGAAAAGGACACCACATCTTGAGAAGGTTTGTTTTTCTCTCCACCAATGTTCCATTTCCCACTAACATGTTAGGAACAAAATCTATGCCCAGTGATTTGGAGGGCTCGTAAGATCTCACTACCCTCTTGGTCCATTTACCTTCCCCTTATAGTGGAGAGATTTAAGAGGTCGTAGAGTATGGTGGCGTATCCAGTTCATTAGATCGGGTAGTATGTCTATGCTAAAGAAGCAGGTATTCTAGTGTTATTATATTAGGCACTTCAGTTTATTTAGAAAGATTTCTGAAATCTTCTGCCAATTTTATCACTGTTTATCTGTTTTACATAGCTTGTATCACTATCCTTTCCAGTTTTATGATCTGGACTTTGAATACAATTCATCCTTACACCTGGATATTGTTTTCCAGTCGGATTGCTGTTATGACATCATAATCAGCCTTGCACACATTATTAACAAAAATTGTTTTGTCCAATGCTGGTTTACCTATTGTTGTAGTGGTCTTTATCGCCATTAGTCCTCTCCTGATTTATTTTGGTTTGAGTTTTCCTAATTCATTAACTAAAATACTAATTGTCTTTGTCTTGTGGCCTTTCAGAAACCTGGTTTTCCCAACTGTGGTCGCTTCATCAAGCCTAGAGTCTTGTGGGCCACTGTTAAACTGTGGTGTATGAAAACAGAGGGGGGGGTGTGTGTTGGGGGAGCAATCTAGTGTTTTACTTTTTGTCACTTCAGGCCAAGGAGAAGGCATTAGAGGATGAGAAGCGCTCAAAGAAGGAGCGGGAGAGTGTAAGTAAGAAGGGTAAGAGAAAGGCATCCACTTCCATGGATATGGAAGCCTTTCGTCTTGAGATGATAGGAGAGATAAAGACACTAAAAGATTTGGTTCCAGAGATGCTTCGGGGCATGCTCCCTGAACCAAATCCTTTGTTGTCTCCTGCTTCTGCTCTGGAACAAATAATCCCCAGCTCTGAATCGGTTTTCTTTAGGGATTTATCAGTTTTCGCCAATGATTCAGAGGTGGCCCCTTTTGAATGGGCAGAAGCTCACTATGAGAACACTGGCAGCAGGCTTGCCACGCAGATCATTCGTGGGCAGGGCTCGGTGGACCCTGGTTCCAGCTTATCGGGTCCTCAGGCATGTCCGCGCCCTACAGGTACCATATCCACTTACGCCACCTTTCCGGGCCAGTCCGGGTTAGCATTCTTCGCTGACCCGGTGTCTAATCTTTCTGGCCAGGAAGAAGAGGATTATTTGCTGGGTTCTATCGCCGTGGGCATGACGAAACTGACGAACGTGCACCCCTCGCGGGGAACACGGGTAACTTTTTCCATTGGTCTACTCACACAGGAGTAGCATTCACGGCGCAGAAGGTAGCTCGGGTTGGGGCCGATGGCCAGCATTACTGCATACCTCGGCTTGCGGATGGTATAGCTGGTTCTGGCCAGGGCCGTGCTGTGGCAAGTATTTATACCCCACGCAATGCCACGGTGCCTGCGCCTGGTCAAGCCAGTGTGTTTAGCATGACTCTTCTGTCGGGCCCGCATGCTTTCACTGGCCTGCCAGGAGTATCGGTACCTCCAGCCACGCAATCACCTGTGAATGTTCTAGGGGACGCGTAGTCGAACATTCACAGGTAGCCATGATACAAATGAGGAAGTCTGGTCTGACGCTTGTCATTGGCTAATCAACGTCAGGCCAGATCTTGCTGTGGAACAGTCGGCTAGCCAGCGGGACCAGCGCCTGTGACTAGCAGGTAAGCCGACTCCTACCGCGATGCCATCTCTGCCGCTAGCTGAACATATCATGGATATATTCTCAGTGGCAGAGACGTCTATTAAGGTGAATGAACGTCTCGCGAAGGCCCCTCGTGAGGTGGCAAAGCGATGCTGCATCGTACCCGGTGAATACCAGAGGTACGGTGTAATGCCTAAGCCCAGTGTAGATGACCGCGCTGCACCTCGAGGAAGACACGCGGCGAAGCCCCTGGTTTGACATGGGCGCGCTGTGCTAGGCAAAAAAACCCATTGTGTGATGCGGAGGAGAGTTCAAGGGCATCTATCGCAGCACTCGCACGTCTCCCAGCTGTTACAGGGGGGGTAGTAACAGCATCTGCATCATGCCAGACGAGTCCGGTAACAGTCCAGATAGCCATCCAAGATTGTATTAACCTGGCTCTGGACTGTTTAACCCGGTCAGTTATCAGGAGTGTCCGGGCACGGCGCACGTTTGCACTTGACAATCTGCCTGTCCCAGGACCTGTACAACAGGCTTCTGCATATGCCTATGACAGGTTCAGCTCTCTGGGGATGAGGGATGTAAGCACCTCCAAGAGACGGTCACCCTGGTAAATAACCAGAGGGCTCTGCACGAGCAATTTGAAGTGCCCCCTGTGTACCATCCTCAGTAGGCACGGGGTGGTGGTGGACAAGTCAGATGCCAGCCACCAGCAGCGAGGGGGCCGCGGGCTCCTCCAGCGCAGGCAGCCGCCCGCGCACCTCAATGTGCGCGAGGATCTGGTCATGGTAACTGTGCCTGATAGTCTGATTGCCACAGTAAGGACCATTCCAGTGCTTCTGGGTCCAGAGACAGTGCCACTCTTGCATTGCTCATGTCCACCTCTCTCCCTAGGTGGAGCAGATGGGGGGATGTCTGACCCACCACAGGCAAGAGTGGGAGCGGTTGACTTAGGACCGCTTAGTCTTACAATGGCTTTTAGTCGGGTATCATCCCGACTGGGTAGTAGGTCTGCCATCGCAGCTGTCTCTGGTACCGATCTGGACTCAAAATCCAAGAGATCCAGATCAACGGTTGTGTATAGAGGAGGAAATAAATTCCCTCATGCAAAAAGGAGCAATTCAACTGGCACAAAATTGTCCGGGCTTCTATTCAATCATGTTAATAGTGGCAAAAAGCTCTGGAGCGTGGAGGCCAATTCTCAACCTCAAGCCACTGAAGAAGTTCATAGACATGCCAAGTTTCAAAATGGAGACTTTAAAATCAGTGTTGACAAGGTTGGAGAAAGGAATGTGGACTGCATCAATAGATTTGAAAGATGCTTATTTCCACATTCCAATGGCGAGGTGGTTTCACCGGTACCTGAGGTTTGCATTCCAGGGCCGTCAGTGGGAATTCAGGGTTTTACCCTTTGGAATTTCAACAGCTCCTCATGTCTTCACCAGGGTGGTCCTTGCGATAACAGCATACGTCTGCAGGAGGAGCATAGCCGTCCATACGTACATAGACGACTGGCTGTTAAAAGCACACAATCAGGAAAGGCTATCAGCAAATCTGGAGATAGTTGTAAAAACTCTCACAGACTTAGGCTGGATAATCAACTTTCAAAAGTCATAGCTAACTTCATCCCAGAAGTTTGTTTACCTGGGAATGTTCTTCGAGCTAGAGATAGGATATGTTTATCCTACTCAGGAGAGGATACAAGTACTCATCTCATTAATACAGTCAGTGTGCAACAGTCGTCATGTCCTGGCGCAGGTTTACTTGAGAATGCTGGGGTTGATGGTTTCATTGGAACCAGTCATTCCACAGGCCGCCTTACGCAGGCGGCCGATCCAGTTATTTCTCATGACACAGTGGACCCAGAGTATAGGATCATTGGACTCAAATGTGCCGGTATTGGAACCTCTTATTCACCACCTTCAATGGTGGATGAAGAGAGAAAATCTCCTGGCGGGGTGATGCTCACCTCTCCCCACCCTCAGATAACAATGTATGCAGATGCATCATTGGAGGGCTTTGGAATCTAGATCAGTCACAAGAGCATATCAATCTATTAGAATTACGAGCAGTACTGGGTCTGGAACATCTCTTAATGAAAGTTCAGGGCAAGATTGTTCTGGTTCGATCAGACAATTCAACAGTAGTGACGTACATAAACCGCAAGGGTGGAACGAAGTCGCCCAGTCTGTATGATGACATGGAAATTGCTTTGCTGGTGCCTGAATCACAGGATCACCTTGAAAGCAGTGCATATTCCGGGAAGCTTAAATCTGCTAGCAGACTCATTGAGCCGAAGGATGAGTGTTTTACCTACGGAATGGCAACTAAAGCAATGTGTGGCGGATCGTCTGTTCAACCACTGGGGGAAACCCAACATAGATTTATTCACGACGAAGAAGAATGCGAACATGATGACGTACGTCTCTCCGATTCCAGATCCGAGCGCTATCGCAACAGATGCATTAGCTATCAGGTGGGTGGGAATGTATGCATACGCATTCCCTCCAACAATCCTGATCCCAAATGTTCTTCTGAAAATCAGGCAGGAGGAGTGCCAAGTGCTTCTGATCACCCCAAATTGGCCACGCCGATCATGGTATACAGATCTGCTGGACCTTCTGGTCTGCAGTCCAGTTCCTCTGCCTCTGATGGACAATATTACCTTCCACAATCCGTCAATGTTCAGATTGACTGCGTAGATGCTGTCAAGGAATCAAGAATTAAGGAGGGCTTTTCTGAGCAAGCAGCCATGTTTATGTCAAAAGCCAGAAGGAGGGTCACCCTCCAGAGCATATAACTATAAAATCAACAGGTTAGCAGAATGGTGCTCAAAAAGATGTATTAATCCAATGGATTCATCTATTCAGGTAGTAGCCGATTTCCTCTGTCACCTGTATGATGCCTATAGCCTCAAGCCTAACTATTGCTGGATACAAGTCAGCTTTAATGACAGTTATTCCTTGATTAGCTAATAGGGGAAGTGATGAAGTAAGTACATTAAATACTTTAATTAAAGGCATGGGCAATCTAAGACCAAGGAATCCCCCTGTGATTCCGTCTTGGAGTTTATCATTAGTGCTTCAGGTATTAGCTGATAAGCCATTTGAAGCACTAAGTTTCATTTCTATGGAAATGTTGACACTTAAAACTCTATTTTTCATTGCTGCAGCCTCGGAAAGGCGGAGAAGCGAAATTCATGCCTTATCAGCCGAGGCAGACCGTAATGTGGTTACAGGGGAAGGCCTTAAGCTTCTACCTAGGATAAATTTCATGGCTAAAAACCGGTCTTTGAAATATCCAGGTCAACCGATATTTTTACCATCTTTGACTGGGGGTGGGTATTGCGAGCATTATTGTATCACGATATATCACGATACATGGACATTGTATCATAATACGTATCATGATATATTGTTCACTTTGAAGGAAAGATTCTGACCACCATTATACCTAATTTCTAGTCATTTTCATCACAAAAGCAAAGCACATGGCATGGATAGAAATCAGTGCATTTATTCTTTATAATTGATGAATCCAGATTACATCATGAATGGCGTGATATAGTCCATTACAAATGCTTGATAGTCTGACATGTTGTGTGAATATACAGAATTGTATGTCTACTATTTAATAAACATTATGTTGAATATTTTGAAACTAATTAGACTGGACAACAGCACCCAGTCAAATTAGTTTTAAAATATTCAACTGCTTACCTGCATAGTTTCTGGAAATTGATCTTAAGGGAGTGCATGATTGATTGATATCAATACAGGCAGAACGTGGATGGAGCTTAGCTAGAGATGGGCATAGTATAACTAAAACTCGATTTCTCCATTAGCAAGGTCTGATGGTGGAAAGACCAAGAAATAAATGCACTAATTGCTATTCATAGCATATGCTTCACTATTATGAAGAATATGGCTTAAGTATAAATATATTAGTTTCATTTTCACTTTGACCTTAGCTTTGTGAACAAAGAACCATTCTCACAAACATATTCCAAATTGTTACTCAGAATTACTCTAACAAGGTGTAACCTTACATCGGTTTCAGATGATACATATCGGTTTGGGAGGAATGTATCACGATGCGTATTGTTAACGCATTGTATTACGATACAGCTACATATTGATAATACCTCCTACCTCTAGCTTTGACTAGATATGATCCTAATTCAAAAGCATGATGTCCAGTCCGTGCATTAAACAGGTACAAACAACATACCCAGGAATGGTGGACGGACCCAACAGCATTATAGTTGTCGTATATTGACCCTCATGGTAGGGCTTCCAATGACACCATTTCCAGGTGGATTGTAGAATGTATTCAATTTTGTCATAAATCTGCCACAAGTAAACAAGTTGACTTCGCCAAGGCTCACAATGTTCGCGGCGTAGTGGCTTCCACCGCCCTGTTTAATGGGGTCCCTGTGGACGGCATCATGTCGATAGCCCAGTGGGACTGTGAGTCGAGGTTCACCGACCATTACCTCCCTGACACTTGGAATCCTCTCGCCTTATCGATTTTGAAATAATAATTTAGGTATACAATTTTTGATGAGTTTTTCTCATTTTTTATATACATCACAATTTATCAATTGAAACAACCACTTGTCAGAACTGCATCAGTCTTCTACTTCGAATAATACTTACCAGATGTACTATTATGATAATGTCTATTATCTAGTCTAGCTCAAAATAAACAATTAAAACTCCGCACTCTCCTGGTCCTGCCCATACTGTGTCCGGGAATACCATAGCCGCAGGTACCGAGTCTATTCCCAATCACAGTCAGATTCGTCTATTTTGCGCTTGTTTCAAGTCGCATGTGTTTAGAGTGTCATTTAATTGATAAATTAAGCAGTTTTAGCGCGTGTTTGTGAAAACCATCGCTGGACTAATGGAGGAACTAGGGAAATCATCACAGGGGCAGGTTGTATCAATCTTAGAATTTATACATTCGTGCCATAATGACTGTTTGAAATTTCCTTAAATTGGCACATTGTTTTATAATGTTAGCCATTGTTGGAGTCGCTTCTGTACCCGTTAACTTTTAGTTTTAATTCGGGTACTCGGTTAATTTCTCTTGCGACTCGGTTCCTCTAAGATGGATGCGCCTTTAGCCAAGATGGCGGCGCCCATGTAATATGTCGTTATTGGCTTGGTGTATCCAGGCACTCTGTTATCGCCGATTTTAGCTCTCGCTTCATTGTCGAGGGTGTTTTTAGTGATCGGCGAGGTTTTCTTGGTTATTTAACGTTAGTTAAAGGCTGAGTTGTGTTTTGTAAAAAATTTTCACTCAAAAAGTTTCAAATATTTCCTGCCTAAGACTTGTTATCATTAATTTAAGAGAAAGTTAATGTGTTTAAGAAATCTTAACTATCAAGTCTATTGTGCGTATTGCTCGTCATCACTTGTCATGTGCAGCGTTTTAATTCTTCTCTGTGTTCGCAGAAACCGAAGAACCCGGACACGTTGTGCCAGAAGTGCAACAGGTTCATGAAACGGAAGTATCTTGGTCATCACTGTATGGCGTGTGCGAAGTGTAAGGTCGGAAGCCCTTGTGATGTGTGCGTCAAGTGGTCGTCGGCAATGGTGGCTGAGTTTGACAGGGATCGACGGGCGAGGCTGGAGCGTATAGAGAAGGACAAGGCAGTGAAGCGGCAGCAAGCGTCGTTGGTTGGACTGGAAGGTCGGCTGAATGAGAGGATGGATTCAGCACTGGGCGTATGGGCGGCCCAGTTCAAGGCCATGTTTGATTCATTACAGTCCACGGTCCCGGTGAGGCAAGCTGGTGCAGGGCAACCATTAGGTGGTCCGGCTAGTTCTGCTGAGGGTCATGCACCTGACCCTTCTCTGTCCTCGGCTCAAGAGCCGTCGGTAGAGGAGGAAGATTTGCTGTTGATGGAAGACTCCGGCATGCCGGATCTTTCAATGTCGGCGATGCCTAGTACGTTCCAGGGGTCTCCCTCGGGATTTGTACGGGTTTGCCAGGCGGATGGTGATGTCGACGTTCCGTCGGGCATTTTTCATCCGTTATTTATGCAACCGGATATGCCGGCGGAGCCGTGGTTTGCGGTTCCGACGGCTATCCCGGCGGCGTAAGGCGCGGCTCCTTTCTACTTCGAATAATACTTACCAGATGTACTATTATGATAATGTCTATTATCTAGTCTAGCTCAAAATAAACAATTAAAACTCCGCACTCTCCTGGTCCTGCCCATACTGTGTCCGGGAATACCATAGCCGCAGGTACCGAGTCTATTCC
>CM067370.1:42879754-42923754 GCA_034401795.1 Chaetoderma sp. LZ-2023a | reverse complement strand
TTTGTATGTCTTTACTGCAATTCTGTTGAATATTTCGAAACTAATTTAACTGGGCGCTGTTGCTGGCACCCAATCTAAGTAGTTTCAAGATGTTCACCAACTTCCCTGTATAGTTTTCTCGAAATTGAGATTCATGGAGTCCATGGTTTAATAGATCCTAACACGGGCAAAGCATAGACGGAGCTTAGCTTGAGATGGGCGGGGCATAGCTAAATGTGGATTCATCTATTGAGTCTATAGCAATGAGTCTTAACCCGTTAACATACACTCATATTAGCCAAAACGCCGTGTGCAGCGGTCTTGACAAATGCCCATTTGCAGGCCAAGAGAAGACTATTTTTGAAAATTTACCATTATATTGCATATAATCGATTGTAGTTCCTGGTTAGTGTTTCCTGGAGTGGTCAATGTTGACAAAACCAAGTAAGTAACCCAGTCAGTCACCAAAACACATCCAATTTCAGTTGCTATATATAACATGTACATGTAGCAGAAATTGACATTCTATGGCTTCATGCTAGAGAGAAATAAACTGGTACATGCAATTCATAGAATCATTTGCCATGTACCAGTGAATTCATTGCAACATGCAAATTTCTACTGAATGAAGTCCCTATTTCGTGTGTGCCTGTGAAACACAGAAAATGGTATATGTTTAGCAATGGGTTATAACATACATGAGAGAGACTTCATCAAGCATGGTAGGAAATTAAGGCATACCCCCCTGTTAAATTAAAATTAACGCAGATTTGAGTGTTTAAGAGTGAATACAGACCATTTCATTTTACTAAGATTTAATGACAGGGTAGGAATTCCTACCCTAGGCTGAATGCTCTCATGTAATGTTATAAGCAGTTATAATTTAGTATTCAAATGATCGAATCAAAAGTGAATTTAGAAAGAATTATGACCAGATAAGTTGGCCAATCGTCAATCACTTTACTTCTGGAGTTGCTACATTAAATTTTAGGAAGATAGAATGTAAATATATTTAACATCCAGGTTAAATTGCTCCAGGTGTCTCTACATATTACTAATGTTTATTTTAACACCCTCATTGCTACACATATACACGTACACATGTATGAGTAGTGGTCATTTTGACATCCTTCTTGCCACATATACTATTATTTATCATTTTAGCCCTCACATTTCTATATAGGTATGTACTAAAGGCCATTTTTAAAATGTCGCTGCAGCTGAGGGTTCTTACTTTCTTAGCCAGAAACTATTTATTTGCACAATTTTAAAGAGATATGCAGAAAATTCCTCTAGTTGGGCAATACTACATGTAGCATATGAATATCGATTCTTATATTGTCATCACAGATCAAGATTCAAGAAGGTATCTATTAGAAATTCAACAGATATTAAGAAAGATAGACACAATTTTTGCCAACAGAATTCACACCATGTACCATTACACATAGAACATCATAGCTTTCTTAGGTGTGTGTGTGCTTCATCACCAACTGACTTCTTTGACCTCATCCCTCTTATGATATACATTCTCCACGCTGATAATCTCGGATGTATTTATGCAACGAGTGTGCTAATATTGTGTCTCAAGCCGGTTAACTTTCTAGACATATTAAAAAAAATTTGAGTAATGAAATCACTAAACAGAATATGGTATGTGAGTTACCCATTAACATGGTTCATACACAGTAACATGTCATGCAAAATAAATTCCATACTTTTTCCATACCTTTTTCAGAGAAAATTTATAAATTTCAAGATCCATATTAATGATCTCTCCAATTACTGTCGATTTCAAAACCACCAAATTTTGTAGAAAAATGTCAGAATTAGAAGCTGAGATAGTCAATATTTTGAATATTATCTGAGTGTAATATTTTGCAAATGAGAATTACATCAGATAATATTTCAATTTTCCATACTTTTTCCAAACCATTACAAATTTTTTTAGAATTGTCCATACTTTATAAGGCCTGGATATGGGTTTCCTATAATTCCATGCTTTTCCAGACTTTCCATACATGGGTATTAACCATTCCCATATGATTGACATGGGGAAATGGATATTTACATTTGGCTCCACCACTGAGCAGTGCTTTCGTATTAAATAGCTATCTATCATCGAGCATAATATACTTATAAATGTGTACAATTTACAATAAGTGAGAGGAATACAATTTCTCTTACATGTGTTTATTATAGAATAGGTCCATGTTAAGGATGGGCATAGTCTCTGGATATTTCTCATTCCATTGGATCTCAAGCAGGAAGGATTTGTAAGTGTTCTCCTCATCATCATACTGAAAAGTTAGTAAATATGTGAAATATTTCTAAATGCCATTTAAATGAAATGAAGCCTTATTACCAATACAAGTAGATATAAGTTGTAACTATATAAAATCAATAAACACACAAACACATACGCGCACGCACACAGGAAAATAAGACAGAAGAGGAAACATTATTATAGCAGAGATATGAATTTGACATCGCAATGTACATTCAAACCTGCTATATAACATGTCTTAAGACAAGCTGTGGTAAACATGTTAAAAGATCACCTGCCTTAAATCCCCAAACCAAATGGAGGAATCCAGTTTTAGCTATGCCCTGCCCATCTCTAGCTAAGCTCCACCCACACTTCGCCCGTGTTTGGATCGATCGTTCCCTGAACTCACTATCAATTTCCAGAAAACTATACAGGTAAACTGTTGAATATTTTGAAACTAGTTTGACATGATGCTGTTGCTGCCCAGCAAACAGTGCCCCACCGACTTAAATTAGTTTCTAGATATTCAATAGCATGTTTATTAAATAGTAAAGACATACAATTCGTAAAAACAATGCTTAATCCGTCATCAACTTAGCGGTCATGATGAACTTATCTGCGTCATTCATTATGACATCATCCTAACGTCACGTAGTTGATTATGATGTCGTATGATTGATGGATAAACTAGAAAGGCCCATTAAGGAATCCATTTCAACATCTATTAAGAGACCACCTGGCATAAGACGCCAGCTGACATAAGAGACTGCCTGAGATAAGAGACCACCTGACATAAGAGACGACCTGTCATCAGAGACCACCTGACATAAGAGATCGCCTGACATAAGAGACTGCCTGACATAAGAGATCACCAGTCATAAGATACCGCCTGACATAAATGACCGCCTGACATACGGGACCACCTGATATAAGAGACCACCTGACATAAGAGGCCGCCATTGGGTGGTCTCTTAATACAGGTTTGACTGTATATTTCATTCTAAACAGAATGTGCCGAGTACGTGCTTTCAGTTCAAAATCTTGCTTGTGAATGATTCAATGCATTGATGACTGTGCTTTTGTATGAAAATATTCAGCCAGTAGAGACAATAGCACCCATCTAAAATGGTGGCGGGTAAATGAGAAATAGTACGAGCCCTCAGTAATAAATCAGTAGTGAGCAGCATAGTTTACAAACCTTATACTGGTATGTTGTGGAGTTGATTTCTTTGAAACAGGTGTCACCTTCATAAATGCTCTTCAACACTTCTGCTTCTTCCTGCAAATTAAATTATCATAACAAATTAACCATTGCTTAATCCTTTACTGGTCAAGCCTTGTCAAGAGAATTTACACTTTTGATTATTGAATGAGTTTGCTTGCACACCAAGAGAAAAACATCTTTTTAAATTTATTACTGGAATGACTGGTTTGGACACTGAGTGAGACATTATGTTGATTTAAATAGCTTTCTCTTGGCCTGCAAATAGACATTCGTCCAGACCACTGCAGTCTGGTTTTGGCCGGCTTGACAACAATGTACATTATCAGACAGAGTAGGCCTACTGCGCAGTCACATACAGCTGGTGCTTTCTGCTAAAAAGCTGATGAATATCGCTATCAATTTTGTCATGTCTGTCCTTTTAATAATTAAATGTGGAATTACTAATATATGCACCACTAATAAGTGGCTGTATATATAACGTTATAAGTAGGATGTGTCAATTTTTTTTATAAAATCTGGAAAATTGAGATATATATCGAATATCAAGGTTTAATAATCTGTGCTTTGGTTGTCGTACATGCATGTAATAAATACGGAATTATCCCCAACACAATGCCCTGATATTAAGTTCTTCAATTTGCATAATTAGCGTAAATACATGACACCAATCATTGCTAATAGCAAATGGTAGATTTTTGACTCGCATGCGAAATCATTCCACATGGTAATTTCATATGCCTGAAAATATTCACTACCATGTCTAAGATAGTACTTAACCCACTAACCCTCAAATTTGTTAAAGAAAACTTAAATTTTCTCATTGAGAATGTCCATTTTGCTGACCAAGAGAAGACTATACTATTTTTGAAAATTTCCCACTGTAATGACTGGCTCGGCTAGATGCCAGTCATTCCAGTGGTAAATTTCCAAAAACAAAGGGTTAATAACAAATTCGGAGATACGATTAACATGATTAACATGTCAAAAAGCTGAAAATAAATATCTGTCGAGATACATAAGTACTGCTTGCCAAACATGGCAAATAGCATACATGTACACTACATATTTTGATCAAATAGTCATATGCACCCACTATGATACATTCTGATTGTAAAATGGAATCATTGTGATCACGTTAGAATTCATATATAAAAATCTATGCTACAACGATAGCAATGACTCACTAGAAGCATATTATGCCCATCCTCTGTATCTAAAATTTAATTTAATTATTACATTTCTAGATTTATCAGTTAATGTTTCTTAATGGATGCTAATTAAAAGAAGATATTATGGCTCATCTGAGGACAGAATTTAATACAATCATTATATTGTAATTAACCCTTTAATGGGCAAGATGGTCACAGAGACCCCTATCGTGGACCTCAAGAGGAATGAATATTTACAGGTTCAGAGATTATTTTGAAAACTTACTACCGGAATGACTGGCTTGATAACCGAGCCAGTCATTCTAGTGATAAATCATTAATAATACTCTTCACTCTGTCTGCAAATGGACATTCAATGAGCAAACGTTTTTACTATCTTGTCAAATTTGGATCACTAAACATGGTAAAGGTTTAACCATTTTGCCCATAAATTCCCTGTATCTCAATCTCATGGAAAACAAACAGGAAAGCTGTTGAATATTTAGAAACTATTATGACTGGACATGCTGGAATCCATTGCTGCCTTCCAGTCATATTAACTTCAAAATATTCAACAGAATATGCTATGCATCAGAAAGAATGATGTTTTTCAGGGATTTGTCGTTGAAAGGGTTAAGAAGTGTTTCCTCACCTCCTGTTGTTCTTCACAACTCATACTTCATGCCATAAAATGAAACACATCTGTAAAAAAAATAACAACCAAAAAAATACAAATTGCATGACGCTTTTACCAAGATCAAACGGGCGCTGGTAGAATAGAGGAGTGGCAGAGAAATATATTTATATAACTGCATCGATGCTGTTATACATGGCTGTGTTTAGGCATGGACTAACTGAGCATTGGTTTGTAAATGATAATTTATGTACACTATTTACATTGATTTGTTTGGCATGTTTCATCTAGAATATGTAGACGGATTACATAGGAATCCGTGCTGGACTGCAGGAGGCATTGCACTCACTGGACAGCATGAAGCGTGTATATTGCTGCCGGCCAAGACTCTGTGCATTTTCACAATTTAAACTCATCAGGGATATATGAGAGTAGCAGCACTACACGTATCTCAAGATCATGATATATTTTAGGCCTATAGAATTTGAGATTACCTGTCAGATTATTCATGTTTGCCCATTTATTTTGAAACCAATTGAAGAATATTTGGTGCAACCTAAACCATCAGAATTTCTGAGATTTAAAGCCATGGAGATATTCCGAAATTAATAGATCACCATCTTCAAACATTCTCTGCTGGACATGCTGATATATGAGTCATTGTCTGGCGCATCCAAAATTGGTGTGCCAGCTGAGTAAACAAAGAATCTGATTCGCTCATGAATGAGGCAGGAGTCACGTGACGCATCCTGATCAGAATATAAGGCATTATAACCTCAGAAATGTCACGTCTTAAGATTAGAAACTGGGCACCTAGAACTTACCTACAGAATGACAGGGTCGGGTGGGCAAAGTGTCGCATTGGTGGAGACCAGTGTTTTAAAGGACTTCGGTGTCTATATGGACAACAATTTCAACTTCCACAAGCATGTTGAACTATCTGTAAACAAAAGGTCCAAGGGGCCTGTATCGCTCACCTGGACCATAAGCATTTCAACTAGAATGTTCATTAACAATAAGGAGAATGCTAATGAGTTGAACAGACTTGTAACAAGAAAACAGAGACGTTTTCGGAGACATCTCTTTATGTTAGAGCTGTTTGTATTGATATTTTATGCTTGGTACAGGTATCGGGCTTTTTTGTCCCAATTTCCTCTGTACCGGTATGGTATCGGTATCCCATTGATACCTCTGCAAACTCTTTTATGTGGTTACATTCCAAGTGCGCTTTCAAACTTATTGTATTGTCATAATTCACCAATACATTCCGTTTTACTATCGATTCATTTGAAATAACGTCCATGCACTAGCCATTTTGAGACCTATATAATAATTTTCAGTCAGTGCAACATTATGATGGGTAGCCCTCTTGTGACGCGAAATAATGAGAGTCCGTGTTAGGGAGGTAAGTATCAACTCTCGTGAAAAATGTGATTTCGTGTATTTCACTTCAAGAGTATACCTACCTCCATAACATTCTTTGATATTGCCAGAATCCGTCAGAGAATTCGGCAGGAGGGAGGCGAGGTCAAAAGACCAGCTCTTCCCTATGCGCTTTTCTGCATTTAAGGCACTTAAACGTCTGAAATTGTGTGAAAACACAACCAGGGATAGATTTGAACATCGGATAACACAACCGATGGCTGAGAGAAGACCATATGTCATATGCGCTCTCCCCCCCCAATCCCCTTTCTTGGGAGGAGGACAGAATGATCTCAATGTCCCATACGCTCTCTACGTACAAGTGCCATGCACTATAGGAAATTAAACGAAAAGGCTTCATTTTCGTATACTCTCAAGAATGACCCACATAAAACACGTACCATCACCATATTAATAACGAAGGGTCACGTGAAAACACAATCTACAATGAACAACACATAAACAAGACGGACCTTGTTGAAGTTGGCTGCTGTCTTCATCTTCCCATTGGTGAAGGCTGATGCAGTCCAAGTAAGTGGCTGTTACCATTGATAAATTGTGAAATATGTAAAGAATGAGAGAACCTCATCAAAATATGTACACCTAAATTATCTTTTCAAAATCGATAAGGCGAGAGGATTCAAGGTGTCAAGGAGGTAATGGTCAGTAAAACCTGACTCATAGTGCCATTGGGTTACTGACATAATGTCATCCACAGGGACCCCATTAAACAGGCCAGTAGAAGCCACTATGCCGTGAACACTGTGAGCCTTAGCCAAGTCAACTTGTTTACCTGTGGCAGATTTATGACAAAATTTAATACACTCTACAATCCACCTGGAAATTGTGTCCTTAGACGCCCTGCCATGGGGTTCAATATATGACAACCATAATGCCATTGGGTCTGTGCGCCATTCCTGAGTACGTTGTTTGTACCCGTTTAATGCTCGGACTGGACACCATGCTTTTGAATTAGGATCATATCAAGTCAAAGCAGGTAAAAATATGGGTTGACCTGGATATTTCAGACTGATTTTTTGCCATGAAATTTATCCTAGGTAGAAGCTTAAGGCCTTCCCCTGTAACCACATAATGGTCTGCCTTGGCTGATACTGATATGCCATTAATTTCGCTTCTCCGCCTTGCCGAGGCCGCAGCAATTAAAAATACAGTTTTAAGTGTCAACCTTTTCATAGAAATGGAACTAAGTGGTTCAAATGGCTTATCAGCTAGTACCTGGAGCACTAGAGATAAACTCGAACATGGAATCACTAGGAGACTCCTTGGTCTTAGATTGCCCATGCCTTTAATTGAAGCAATGTACTTACTTCATCACTTCCCCTATTAGCCAAGCAAGGGATAACTGTCATTAAAGCTGACTTATAACCAGCAATAGTTAGGCTATAGGCATCATACAAGTGACAGAGGAAATCGGCTACTACCTGAATAGATGAATCCGTTGGATTAATACATCTTTTTGAGCACCATTCTGCGAATCTGTTGATTTTATAGTTATATGCTCTGGAGGTTGACCCCCCTTCTGGCTTTTCCCATAAACATGGCTGCTTGCTCAGAAAAGCCCTCCTTAATTCTTGATTCCTTGACAGCATCTACGCAGTCAATTTGAACATTGACGGATTGTTGTGAAGGGCCTTCCCCTGGAAGATAATATTGACCATCAGAAGCAGAGGAACCAGATTACAGACCAGAAGATCCGTATACCATGATCGGCGTGGCCAATTTGGGGCGATCAGAAGCACTTGGCACTCCTCCTGTCTGATTTTCTGAACAATTTTTGGAATCAGGCTTGCTGAAGGGAATGCGTATGCATACATTCCCACCCAGCTGATAGCTAACGCATCTGTTGCGATAGCACTCGGATCTGGAATCGGAGACGTACGTCGTCATCTTCGCATTATTCTTCGTTGTGAATAAATCTATGTTGGGTTTTCCCCAGTGGTCGAACAGATGATCCGCCACACATTGATTTAGTTGCCATTCCGTAAGTAAAACACTCATCCTTAGGCTCAATGAGTCTGCTAGCAGATTTAACCTTCCCGGAATATGAACTGCAAAGCAGTTTCCATGTCATCATACAGAGACTGGGCAACTTCGTTCCACCCTGGCGGTTTATGTAAGTCACTACTGTTGAGTTGTCTGATCGAACTAGAACAATCTTGCCCTGAACTTTCTCTATGAAATGTTGCAGGCCCAGGACTACTGCTTGCAATTCCAGTAGGTTGATATGTTCTTGTGACTGATCCAGATTCCAAAGCCCTGATACTGTGGCTTCATCCAGGCAAGCTCCCCACCCCTCCATCGATGCATCTGTATACATCATTAACTGAGGGTGGGGAGAGGTTAGCATCACATCCGCCAGGAGATTCTCTGTCTTCATCCACCACTGATGGTGGTGAATAAGAGGCTCCAACACTAATATGTTCGAGTCCAGTGATCCTGTACTCTGGGTCCATCGAGTCATGAGAAATAACTGGATAGGCCGCCTGCGTAAGGCCGCCTGAGGAATGACCAACCCCAGCATTCTCAAGTAAACCCATGCCAGGACATGACGACTGTTGCACACGGACTGTATTAATGAGATGAGTACCCATACCTTCTCCTGAGTAGGATAAACATAGCGTATCCTATCTCTAGATCGAGAACATTCCCAGGTAAACAAACTTCTGAGAGTTTTCAAAACTATTTCCAGATTCACTGATAGAGTTTCCTGATTGTGTGCTTTTAACAGCCATTCATCTATGTATGTGTGGATTGCTTTGCTTCTGCGGAGGTATGCTGTTATTGCAAGAACCAACCTGGTGAAGACCTGAGGAGCCGTCGAAATTCCAAAGGGTAAAACCCTGAATTTCCACTGTCCACCCTGGAATGCGAACCTCAGGAACCGACAAAAACTCCTCGCTATTGGAATGTGGAAATAAGCATCCTTCAGGTCTATTGATGCTGTCCACAGTCCCTTCTCCAACCCTGCCAACACTGTCTCCATTTTGAAACTGTGTGTGTCTATGAACTTGTTCAATGGCTTGAGGTTGAGAATTGGTCTCCACCCTCCAGTGCTCTTTGTCACTAGGACCACGGTTGAATAGAAGCATGGGCACTTTTGCTCCTTTTAGTATGAGGGAATTTATTTCCTCCTCTATACACAACCGTTGATCTGGATCTCTTGGATTTTGAGTCCAGATAGGTACCAGAGACAGCCGCAATGGCGTGCCTGCTATCCAATCGGGATGATACCCGACTGAAAGCCATCGCAAGACTAAACGGTCCTGAGTTAACGGATTCCACTCTTGCATGTGGTGGGCCAACCGGCCTCCCACTGGACTACCTAGGGAGGGAGGTGGACATAAGTAGCGCAAAAGTGGCACTTGCGGCACAGGCCGTGGCGCATGAGGATCTGGTCGTAGTAATCGTACCTGAAAGATCAGTTCTCACAGGAAGAACCACTCCAGTGCTTCTGGACCAGGAGATGGTGGCTGCCTGGCTGGCTGCGCTGGAGGAGCCTGCGCCCCCCCCCCCCCCTTCGCTGCTGGCTGAAGCGCACGCGGCCATGGCCGGTGCTGCGCTGGTGGCTGGCCTTTGACCTGGCCACCACCACCTCGAGCATACAGGGGATGATACGCAGGGGGAGCTGTGCGAATGCGCTCTATGTGGAGCACTTCAAATTGATCGCGCAACACCCTCTGGTTATTGACCATGGTGACCGTCTCATGGAGGTGCTTACATCCCTCACCTCCAGGAAGACCAGGACCTGTTATAGGCGTATGCAGCAGCCCATTATACAGGTCCTGGGATGGGCACAAGTTGTCTAAGGCAAACGTACGCCGCGCCCGGACACTCCTAGTCACAGACCGGGTTAAACAATCCAGAGCCAGGTTAATTCCATATTGGATGCCTCTCTGGACTGTTACGGCAAGGCTGGTGTGATGCGGATGCTGTTACTACCCCCTGTAACAGCTGGGAGATGTGCGACAATAGACGCTCTCGAACTCGCCTCCGCATCGCGCAATGCGGTATTTGCCTAACGCAAAACGTTCGAGCACAGCGCCCCGTGTCAGACCGGGAGCCTGGCCGCGTATCCTCACCTAGCGCAGCGCAGTCATCCGCATGTGGCTTAGGCATCACACCGTACCTCTGATACTGCACAGGTACGATGCGACATCGTTTCGCCACCTCATGAGGGGCCTTCGCGACGCGTCCATGCGCCTTGATGGATGTCTCTGCCGCTGTAAACATATCTGCAATGTTCCGTCAGCGGCAGAGATGGCATAATGGCAGTAGTCGGCTTACCTGCCAGCCATGGGCGCTGGTCCCATTGGCTGGCCGACTGTTCCACAGCAAGACCTGGCCTGACATTCATTAGCCAATGACAAGCATCAGACCAGTCTTCCTCTGTGGCTACCTGTGAATGCTCGACAAGGCGTGGGTCTTCGTCATACTCCTGAACAATCGCAGGTGTGTACGTGACTGGAGGAACTGATACTCCTGGCAAGCCAGAGAAATCATGCGGGCCTGAAAGAACAGGCATGCTAAACTGACTGGCTTGACCAGGAGCAGGCGCCGTGGTATTGCGTGGGGAAAATTTCACCACGGCCCTGGCCAGAACATGCTACACCATCGGCAAGCTAAGGTATGCTGTAATGCTGGCCATCAGATCCAGCCCGGGCTACCTTCTGGGCCGTGAAGGCTACTCCTGCGTGAGTAGTTCCATGGACAATGTTGCCCGTGCTCCCCGCGAGGGGTGCACGTACGTCAATGTCCATGGCCACAGCGCTAGGAGAACCCAACAGGTAATCCTCTTCTTCCTGGCCAGAAAGATTAGACTCCAGGTCAGAGAATTTTTTTTTGGCTAACACGGACTGGCCAGGAAAAGTACCATAGGAGGAAGTGGTACCTATAGGGTGCAGATAATCCTGGCATGATAAGCAGGCACCAGGTTCCAGCGACACATGTCCATGAACAACCGGCGTGGCAAGCCTGCTGCCAGTGTCCTCATAGTGGACTGCCCCCTCTAATGGGGGCCACCTCTGAATCTTGGACGAAAAAAGTCCCTACAGAGCACCGATTCAGAGGTGGGGATTATCTGCTCCGGAGCAGAAGACGACAATAAAGAATTTGGTTCAGGAAGCATGCCACGAAGCAACTCTGGAACCAAATCCTTAATTGTCCTCTTCATTTCTCCGATCATTTCAACACGGAAGGCCTCCATATCCATGGTGGATGAGGCCATCTTCTTACCCTTCTTACCAAGTCCCTCTTTCCTCGTTCTTCTCTCCTCCTCAATCGCCTTCTCCTTGGTATGTAATGATAAAAACTCGGACATTAGCTCGCCGCAGCCCCACTGTTTACAGATGTTACAGTTAAGCAATGGTCCACAAGGACAGCATTGGAAGCATAAATGTGGGGATGAAACATTCTTTCAAAAACCTTCCACAAGAAGGGCAACAAGGCTTCTGAAAAAGGCCAGAAGACGAAGACAATAAGCATTTTAGTTAATGAATTAGTAACTCAAAACCAAAATAAGAGAGAGGGAAAGTGGCCATAAAGACCACTAACTAATAAGTAAACCAGCATTGGACAAAACTTTATAATAGTTAGTAAAGTGCAAGGCTGATTATGATGTCATAACTTCAAAAATAAGAAGTTAATCCGACCCGAAAACAATATCCAGGTATAAGCATGAATTGTATTCATATCCAGAACATCTAACTGGAAAGGATAGTAGAGACAGACTATGCAGACATCAGATATACAATGATAAAATAGCAGCAGATTTCAGAAATATTTTCAAAAATAATTGAAGTGCCTAATATCATAACTTAGAATACCTGTGTCTTTAGTATACACAAACCATCCGATCTGATGCTCTGGAAGCTCCACAAACTCTATGACCTCTTAACACTCCACCATTAAGGGAAGGAAGTGGGCCAAGAGGGTGAGCTTATGCCATGGCAACCATCCGTTGTGTGTCCGTCATCCGTCCATCAACATTTCATTTAAACGACTTGTAAAGAACCACTGGGTCAATTTCATTTATATTTGGCAGGAAACATCCTTAGGGCATAGGGATCCAAGTTTGTTCAAACGAAGACGATCGGCCAATTTGTGGCCATCTTGGATTTCATCCGATTTTAGGAACCATCTTTAAAAATCTCGGAAACCGCTTGGGGGAATTGATTCAAAACTCATGAAACATCATCTAGGGAGAGGTAAGCCAAATTTTTTCAAGAGGACTTGATTGACCAAATGGTTCGGTGGCCATCTTGGATGACCTAGTTTTCCAGAAAACGACTTCCAGAACCGCTGAAGGGATCAAGCCAAAATTTGGGAGATATGATTAGGGACTAAGGTAAGGGCCAGTAAAGTTTGTTCAAGGGGAGCTGATCCGTCAAAAAACATGGTCACCGCGGGCCAATCAAAATGTAGCGTATTTGGTGGCCATGTTGGATTTTTTTACTTAATGGCTTTCAACAGATTCTCAGCTACAGGATTTAATGGTTTGAACTTCAAGGAAAATGTAAACAATGAATTTGTATTGGCAGTCCTCTTTAGCATGTAGTAAGTTTGCCCCAACTTTAATGGCGGCCGATCTCAAGATGCCTGGATGTGTGAAACTATGAATAAGATTAGATTAGATAGTTTACAGAACGCAGACTAGTGCCTTTATGTTCTGCTCATACTCCTTATGTGTAATGGCGGATAAACTCTATATGTACATTTATATTTTGATGAAGGTCAAAGTTTATACTTAATATGTTTACTAGCGGTTATGTTTAAGTCTATATAGTATATTTCAGCATTCTTGATTACATACTTCCATATTTACATATATACAATTTGGGACTGCTGTTATACCAGTGTGTAATGGTGTAGAGTAGCATGAAAAGGGAAATGGGTGATAACCCACGCATTCCCCATGCCATCCTACAGCGCACCCATACTTATGTAAGGTTTATAAAATTTTACAATTCATATATTATAACAATGCGAGATACATAAGTATTACAGGTTGGGAATGATGTGATAACACATCCTATCCATCTCTCCTGATACATTTAAAAGCGCTTAATATAGTGACACTTTTCACACCTATTCCATAACGCATGGGTTTTTTTCTTACAAATCATATAGGCCTACATACATGTGAAATACATACAATTAGAAACGATGTGAATTTCCCACCCCTTCCCTATCTCATACTATAATTAGTCAATTCAAATATACATGTGGAATACATAACTTTAGCTTTTAGGAATGATATGATTGCCCACCCATTCCTGTCACAGAATACAATTATACTGGTACGTACCTAGCTGTTAATACAATTAGAGCTTAGGAACGATGTGATTTCACACAACTTCCCTATCTCATACTACAGTTAAGCAATTCAAAAGCTACCTATGGAATATGTAACTTTAGATATTAGGAGTGATGTGATTAGACAGCAAATCCTTACCTCATACTACAATTAAGCAATTCAAATATATACACGTGGGACACATAACTTTAGCTATTGGGAACGATGTGATTGCACATCCATTCCTGTCACAGAATACAATTATACTGGTATGTACCTAGATGTTACATGCAGTTAGAGCTTAGGAACGATGTGATTTCACACCACTTTCCTATCTCATACTACAGTTAAGCAATTCAAAAGCTACCGATGGAATATGTAACTTTAGATATTAGGAGTGATGTGATTACACACCAAATCCTGATCTCATACTACAGTTAAGAAATTCACTATACACGTGGAATACATAACTCTAGCTATTAGGAACGGTGTGATTCCACACCCATTCCCTTCTCAGAAAAAAATTATACTGGTATGTACCTAGCTTAAATATAAATTACATAGTTATACATATTGGGAACGATGTGATCACACACCCATTCCTTTCTCAAAGTACAATTATACTAGTAAGTAAGCTTATACAGTCTAGACATCAGGATCGATGTGATTCCACACCCAATCCGTGTCTCATTTTGTAGCCTCCAGACCAATGTATCTGATTTAGAGGGTATAAGCTGCATCACGATCAAATTTCATTTCCAAGTTGTTCCAGAACTTGTCGAGTCTGCTCTCAAGGCATTTGACGCTCGGCGCATTTACAACCTCCTGCGGTAGTCCGTTCCGGACATCAATGACACGGTTTACAAAGGAATATTTCCTAATGTCAAGTCTAGCAAGGTTCTGTATTTTATACTCATGCCGTCTGGTATATGAAATGTTGAACTTGATGAGGTCTTCTGCGACGTGTTTATCATATATACCATGGATGATCTTGTAGGTTTCAATAATGTCCCCTCTCACTCGCCTATATCTCAGTGTTGGAAGCTTTAGTTTGCCCAGTCTATCTGCATAGCAAAGTCCCTTTAGCGAGGGTACACATCGAGTTGCACGTCTTTGTACATTTTCTATGATATCTATGTCACACTTTTTATAAGGCGACCATACAGCTTTAGCATATTCAAGTTGAGATCTTACTAGTGCCTTGTAAAGTAATGTAAAACTTTCTTCATCCAGGTATGTATAGGTTCTGCGGATGGCTGCCATGATTCCCATGGCCTTATTTACCTTGGTTTGCATATGACATCTGAAATTTAGCCAGCAGTCTACAACAACTCCAATATTTTTTTCCTGCTCGACTGATCCTATTCCACGGTCTCTCCTTTACAGTCATAGAGCTTGTATTTTTTGTTTTCATTTACCGATTTGTGTCCAGTTTCAAGTACCTTACATTTATCAGGGTAAATCGTAAGAGCCAAATTTCACACCAGTGATGAAGGCATCCAGATCCTTCTGTAACGTTGCGCTGTCGTGTTCATTCCTAATTTCCCTGTATACTTTGGTATCATCCGCGTATAGGTAGACGCCTGACTGCACACAATCAGGTAGGTCATTTATGAAGAGTACAAATAGCACCGGTCCAATGACACTACCTTGCGGAACTCCACTCGTAACTGTTTGCCATTCTGAAAATACTCCGTTCACACAGACCCTTTGCTTTCTGTCCCTTAGGAAGTCTGCAATCCATGCACACATCTTCTCACTCATCTCATAGCCTCTCAGCTTTGTTATCAGTCTCCTGTGGACAACTGTATCAAACGCTTTCATGAAGTCCATGTAGACTGAATCAATTGCACCGGCTCTGTCCAGGATCTCTGTCCATTCATCCATGACCTTAATTAACTGTAGACTAGTTGATCTGCCACTTACAAATCCAAATTGGTGTTTGCTCTCCAAATGCTCGATCATCCATCTCCGAAATATTTTTCAAATAGCTTACCTATCACACTGGTTAGACTTACTGGTCGGTAGTTTCCTGTATATTTTTTTGTCCCCTTTCTTGAAAATAGGCGTTACATTTGCAATTACCTGTTGAAAAAGATTTGTTAAAAATGCAGGTCAATGGTTTGTCTATAACATCCCGCAGTTCATATAGGACTCTTGGGTGTGCTTTATCTGGTCCCTGAGATTTACTACAATCCATGTTTTCGAGCAGCTTGTGGACCTCTGTGGCTTCAAAGGTACTGTCGTTAGACTTTGACGTATGGTTCCTCTTCTCAAACCTAGGTAGATCCCCTGATGGCTCCTCTGTAAAAAACACTGGTGAAAAAATCTGCTAAAATTTCTGCCTTCTCACTATCAGTACTAGCTACAACCCTCTCCCCCTCTTTCTCTGCATGCAGCTCAGATATTCCTACACAACATTTTCGTTTGGAGTTTGCATATTTCCAGAACAGTTTGGGGTTTGTCTTAACATTTCATGCTATGTTCTTTTCCTTGTCTCTTTTAGCATTTCTCACAGCAGTTTTAACTTTGTTACGTGCTCTAGTGTAACATAGCCTGTCTTGCTCAATATGAATTTTCATAAATCGGTTCCATGCTGCTCTTTTGCCCTTGATAGCTTCCCATGTCTGTGGTGGAATTGGTATTTTGGATTTCTTCATTCCCTTGTCTTTTTGTCTTGCCTTTGGAATACAGACTTCCTGTGCCTGATTCAGTCTTTCCATGAAGAGTTCTATCATGTCGCCTACCTGCTTGTCTGTAAATAAACTTGTCCAATCTGCCTTCATATACTCCCTCATCTCATTATAATTGCCCTTGTCATAATTATATTTAGCCACATCATCTTTCACATCCTCAGAAATGCATATTAAATTGAAGCTCACAACATATGGTCACCGTTACCATGAGGTCAGTAATGGACCACCATCTGTCACCAGCTCCTCATCGTTCGTGAGAACTAGGTCCAATAAACTAGGCTTATCTGCTCCTCTTGCTCTGGTTGGTTCACTAATTCTTTGAAACAGGAAGCTATCTCTCACACTCCATGAACTGTTCTCCTTTTTCATCTGCAATCCACGAACTCCAATTTATCTTGAGAAAACTGAAGTCCCCGACAATTAGAATATGGGAGAAACTTTCCTCATCTGTCACCTGTCTTAACAGCCTGCACAGTTCATTGTTATTATTATCATTGCTATCTGGGCTTCTGTATATCGCTCCCATGAGTAGCCTATTAAATATGTTCTTCAAGTTGATCTTGATCCACTTTTGTTCATTAAAACTGTTTACAAAGGTGAGTTCAACTGGTTTAAGTTGAGCCCTAACATACGATACGAAAGTAAGATGTAAATTATATTTAATACTCAAGAAATACATTACTTTTGAATCTTGAATCTTAAAGGTCATATTTGGAGAAATCCCTTTTATGCACAATTTTGCAAGTATTTAAGGCATTATTGTATAGTAATTAATAACAAACCAGCTGTATTTGTCTAACATTCACCAAATAGCTAATATTAAGCCGCGAAGTCAGCGTATGATCGAATACACGAAATTAAGTGATGACTTACCTCCCTTGATTTTGAGCTCTTCAGCGTCAATAATGACGTAATAGTGGAACACGCTATCATACCGTAACGTTGAATACATACAGCTTCGTTCAACTTCAACAGGAAATAAGTACAGTTTGGTTGCATTTTCCTGATCAGGCAAGGATAAAAATAGGTTTTTCAGGTCGTATGCCAATAAAAATAATATAAAGTTATATGTTGATTGATTTTAACCCTAAATAAACAACTGGCCATAGAGTCTAATGCGCGTTCTTAGTTAACATATATAATATAGCCGACATAGTGGAATGAGTTTTTTGTTGCTGAATTAAACACATGTGCATACATAAAACAGACACACGTCAGCTAGATCTTTCTTATCTGTCTGTCTTGTATGAGATCTTAATATTTTCTTTCTTCATTATTTCTGCCATTTTTGCTGCGACTATGTAAGATACATGGTTTAGGCCTAGAGGGTGGTGTAGTTAGAATCACGCAAAAACGGCAACAGCTACGAACAACCAATGTGGCAGATTTTTCTCGGTTTTATGTTTCCAGACATGTTTGAGAACACGATTGCTTCAATGGCGATTTTGGCTCGATAGAAATATGCGTGAACAAAATTTGCCTGTAAATGACAAGAAAATTTAATGTACAAGTGTGTGAGTTTTTAAAGCTTATCATATACTCATCATTTTCTAGACCAACTGTTTGTAGGTTTTATCAGAAACCTTTCTGGTTTTACCTAACATGCATAGGGCTGTGTCACTAGTAAGATTACTGTTGAATATGCGAAGAAAGATAATCGAAATTACATGGCCGTAGCAATGGTTGGATAGTTGGGTGGGGTGGGGGAGGGGTGGGGAGAGACTGCCAGTTTGGGAATCGACGGGCCTGCATATTTTCACGTTGATGCAAAGCGTATCATTTTGAGAAATTACCACCGGGCTTATTGAAAATTACCACTGGGCGGTAAAACACACATTCCGTGTGATGGAAGCACATAAATAGTAGCAGATGAACGAATTCATAGGAAGACTGACATATCGGTTATTGATCGTCTCTCTTTCAGTTCATGCGGACGTCAATGAAAGCTTATAGTAAGCAAACAATTTTGAGTCTTCGCCGCGTATTAAGCTATCCAATGTAAATTTGTGCACTGTTAATAAACGTAGGCCTATCTAAATATGACAATTTAGTTAATCTTACCCACCTGTTATAAATTATTATTGTCACGTTTTTTGCGCATCTTCACTCATATATGTGCTTTTTCAGTATACACGACAATTGTATGCACTCGGAGCAAGCATTTGTCTCAAGTACGTATTCCTACAAATTACTCCAGTAAAAGCGTGGTAGAGTGTCATTATGCGTAAATTTATATGTTAGCTACATTACATTCAAAGAAGCGGTAGATATATACCCAGAATTTACCTCCTCGTCCACATACATATAGGATACGCATGCATATTGTCTCGAAGCAGATCTCATCTAAAATGGGGGTTTTCGTGCCCGAGATATTCATATTTAAATATGGCATCGGCGCTATTATAAACTTCTGACTAATGTCCACCAGGAATATCATTGAGATCATTGCCTATTTCAAAATTCATTGCTAAATACAATAGAATGAAAAAGTTACCCTGGTTAAACAGTGTTGCCTGTATAGGAGGTTTTATGGAATTCCTTTATGACGTCATTTTCACGCGTGTGCAGATAACTGGCCGTCAAGCATACGGCCAGCTGATCACTGTTTTGTTAGTAAACAACATTACACTGCCGCGTTTGATGCAACTCAAAGCCATGAAAATTGTAATTTTACGTCAGCTCTACCAGTAAAGTTGGCCGAATTGACAATTCTAACATCAAATACTATTTTAATATGCATTTTTAGAAATATGTTATTGATTCTATGCACATTAGAAGGCAAAATACTACCGCAATGATATATATGTCAGAAACGCCCACACACCATCAGTGCATGTGGATCCTGGTAGGCTATAGTACCAATACAAGCGGCTGCCCGATAGATGTTTACGAATGCGGCCAATATATATATATATGCCCTACTGTCATAATGATTATCTGTGTGTGCATAGGCGAAGAGAGAAAGTGGGGGGGGGTAGGCAGGCGTTTACGTGTGTGTCTGAGGGCCCATATTTAGGTTGGCTTTGCACCCCCTCCCCACCCAACCCCACCCTTAGATTTGTGGTTGGTGGGGGTGGAAGGTGGAGGGTGGTGGTGGTGGGAATTTCCACCCGCATCCCAGTAATTAAACAATGATTAATTTCAATTTGATTATGAATTAATTAATCAATATGCAGGAAATTACTTCTCAGAGCATTTCATTTTCCAATTATTGTAGGGGAAGGGGCATGACACCCCTCCCTACCCCCACCACCATTGGGAACCCCACCCAGACCATATAACTGCTAGGTTGGATACACCCCATAATAGAATCTTAAATCCACCATATTATTAAACTCTCCAGACTTATGAGTGTTATTTTGACAAATTGTGTGTTTTGTGGGGTTAGTGACAGAAACAAGGGGTGGGGGTAGGGAGCATTAAACACCTAAATGTTGTAGATATGTGTGGAGGGGTAGAGGGAGGGTGGTGGTTAATACAATTTCTTTTCCTGGCAGCAGCCTTGAGAATGTATAATAGTCAGTAAATAAAATAATACTAAATACAGTCATACTCAGATAGTTGATCAGGACAGTATATTTTAATATTCAACTGAAAAAACATCTGAAATTTACAGAGTGAACATGGTGAGGCCACATGCAGTGGACCAGTGGCTGTGGGACATGGCTCTAGGGCTATATGTTCAGCATTATCCCTTTAATGGTGAGGATTGGTAAATGATATTTGAATTTTTGCTTAGTGAATGGCCATTTGTAGGTCAGGGAAGATTTTTTTTACTTTACTTTATTTTACTGCCCCAGTAACAAAGCCAGCCATTCATTTTTCAAAAATAATCTTCCCTTGGCTTACAAGTGGACATCTTCCAAGACATACTACTACACAAGCAATTTTTGGCAAAGATGACAATTTCCCCATTAAAGGTCAAATTTCATTTACAAAATTTCCCTTTTTTTACACACAAAATGTACATTTACACTTTGGAGTTCAAAAGAATGCAATTTTTTTAATTTACAACTGAAATATCTGGCTTGATTATGGAGCCAGGCATCTCAAGATCAATACAAATACTGGTTTTGGACAATTTAGCCTTTAGAGGGTCGAAACATACTCACTTTGTTATATTACATATGTTATACTATGTTAGGAGATAAAACTGTTGATAAAATTATAAAACGATTGAAAAGAAATTGAGAATTAGTCATTCTTGGGGCAAAGTAATTTCAATTAGCAATTCCAACTCCTAAAAATTTTCCAATTTATCCAATGTGATAACTGAATTAGTACAACTTCCAATTACCACCAGTCCTGGTCATTGTTAAATTGAATCTGCTATCTAGAGCCTATAAATTTCCCTGTACAGGCAGAGTTACACACCTATCAGGAACTTGCTTCCACATATCTAATTTTCAGCAATTCCTGAGTGAATAATGCATGGCTAGATACTCATATACTACAAGTCTACTCCACTCCTATTTAAGACGAATTGGTTTCTATGCTCGGGCAGATGTGGGGGGGGGGGAATGTTCAGCAATGCTTTAATATGGAGTGAGTGATTCAACACTGGCAATACTACCTAATTTATCTGAACCAATTCATGGCATGGCACTTGCAGATGCACATATCTGATTATCAAATACCAAAACATTTTGTAGAACTTGCACTGTTTGCATAAGCTGAGATAAACATTGATTGTTCTTTCTATACTATCTATTTTATCAAGCATATCTCATCAGTCACCCATATATTAAATGATGTAATTATTTAAATAATTGTGTTATTAAATGTAGATTGTTAATGCAGAATTTGAAGTGGATGTGAGGCTCTACATGGTTGGTTCTCAGTTATTTTAACTACATACACATAATTTATGCAATAGCAGTTGGTATCATGTCTTGAGGCCCAATAAAATAATAACCCAATCACATGCTCCTAGCAATTAAGGTGGTAAATGTAGAGAAGTATCTTTCATGGTGATGGTTAGGGTTTCTATTACTATGTTTTTGCTAAGCACAGCAAAATAAATCTAGGAAAACAATAAAACTATGAAAATTCAATAAATTTTACAATCAGTCCAGTCTTATGTAGAAATATAAATATTGCAATATTTTTGGGAGCAGATAAATTGTATCCATTGTTGCATGTACATGTATGTAATGAATCACAGACATCCATATGCTTTAACCCTTAAGGGCATGTAGCTATTCATTAAGCATTTATCCCGCTGAATTCCCCATGTCTCATTTTCAATGCTACCATACAGGAAAACTATTGAATATTTTGAAATTAATTTGACTGGCAGGTGTTGCTGCCTGCCTTCCAGTCAAATTAATTTAAGAATATTCAACAGAATAAGTTTTATAGCATAAAGAATATACTTTTTCCAGGATTTGTTGGTGAAATGGTTAACTAAATACACAATTAAACATGATCAACATATATTCAAAGTTAGCTAAGCTTATTTACTTTATGCATATAGTAACAGGGACTTCCTCTTACAATCAGTGGGGTTGCCCTTAGCTGGCCTAGTACTTGAAACGCAGGAGAAAACTTCTTTTCATCCCACTCGCCCCAACTCCAGCCCATATGCACCTCCAAATCAGTTCCTGCATATCAAAATCCGACACACCCAGCAGGTTATCATATTATATCTCCTGCCAGCCATGGATAATTAAACTGACTTAAAAGAATAACAACACTGCTGAATATTTAGACTAACATCCATTTTGGCCACCACCACCCCCCCCCCCACCCCACAACCCAACCAAACATGTATACAGTTATCGCCTCTCTCAGTCGTCTAGAGGTATAATTTATCACCATTCATACCATCATACACTTATTTGAGCATGAACAGCAAAAATGTCGCCATTCACATACACAATGAGCAAGCCATTTGATGCATGAATACTGGTTCCAACACGGTATGAAAGCAGTAAACAAATTATTGCTCTCAATATTGTACACAAATAAAGTGGAAATTGAATACATTCCGTCAAAACTTGTATTATTTAGAGGACTAATGAGGTGTAAGATAAGATTTACGGCCAGCAAGATCTGTTTACTTCATCACGTCAGTGGCCGCTTGACAGCCATGCTTCCCCCGTTCTAAAAATAATGACTTAATGACATCACGAAAAAACCTCCTATTAGATTTGCTTAGAGCTTGTTCCACTATGACGTCTCAGCTGCTTGGAATTCAAGGGAGGTAATTCATGACGCAATATTCTAAGGCTATGTACTTTATCGCCAATAAATATAAAAATATGCCATGTATTAGCAAATTGATAACAGCTATATGATTTGGAAGGACTGGATATATTATAATGTCTTAAAATACACTCTCCATATATGACCTTTAAAGCAGGCGAGTTAACTTAAATAGAAAAAAATCCCGAAAACACAGAACGATATAACAAGACGGTTCATTTGTATAGTTTACCTGAAAGCATGCTATAGCTGGTTCGATATTGTTCTACAAACCTATAATACTATAACAATATGTCACTATTTCATTATATTATACCAAAAATATGACTTGGAGTTGGAGTTAAATTTTCTAAAAAATTTAGGATTAATTGACTTTTTCTTTTTAACAATTTTCGTATTTCAAAAGGTTTGTATTTTGAAAACATTAATTATTGAAATACACTTTATATTTTTATTTGCTAATTATTTATATTTTTAACAAGAAGAAGACGATCACAACAATTTAAAATTGATTAAAAAAAATACGAAACTACAAGAAATGTATTTTGTGAAATTGTCAAAGGGTTCCTGCTAGAGTAATCAACATGAAGTTTCTAACGCTCCAACTATAACAAGCATCAACTGTCAACAAATGATACGATTTGGTAAGTTATGTTTATCACATCTCCATTTTTCTGTCCGAGTCGTGATAAACTAAAGGTGACTACGAACGAACGCCAGGAGTGGGTTAGTGCCACGGTGGGGTGGGGGTGGTGAGTCCCGGGGGGGGGGGGGGGGGGGGGGGGGGGGATATGTGGTAGAGGGATAGATGGACGAAAATTCAAACTCAAAGGCCTGTGATAGTAGGTATATATACATGTAGTAGGGGGATATGCGGTAGTGATATGGATGGACGAAAATTCAAAGGCCTGTGGTTCAACGTTGTAGGAAGACAACCAAATTGTGTATGGTATGTCACTTATACGATTGCAGATTGTTAGATTAGGCCCACCGTCGGGTGTTTTTGGTGTGGATTGGGTGGGGTGATGGGATGGGGTTTGTGGGTGTTTTGGGAGGCAGGGGAAGGGGAGAACAACAAAGTTGGCGAAAGTGTGGGAATATGCAATGGTATAGCATCTGCTGCGGGTTAACTTTATATTAAGCTGCATTATATTAATATCTTAATTAATGTGTACCATAATAAAAATGAACAGAAAGCATTACGTCTGCACATCTATCAAAGTGGCCAAAATGAAGATCGCACCAAACTATGCCAGGGACGTAATAACATTCTGCGCCACATTAGCGAACGCTTAAAGGTAAATTCCAGTGAAAATCGGGAATAAGTCAACTAAAAATATACTATTATCCCAAATAATTGCTGCAAGAAAATATAAAATATACTTTTCCATTGCCGAGAAAAAATAAAATGAATATGCCCAAAATGGTTGAAATGCGGCTCTTTGGGCGCATCCATTTTCTTACAATGAGAGCGAGAAACTGCGAGATTATGATGTCAGCTACACACCAGCAAAATATCGGCAGCGCTTTAGATTTACCTGTTTATTTCGTGTTATGAAGGCCGAATATATAATTAACCCAAATTCTGTCAAGAAAATCAGAAAATTTCCTTATTGAATGTCCATTTGAAGGTCAAGCGAAGACTATTTTTGAAAATTGACCACTGGAATGTCTGGTTCCGTTACTGAGACAGTCATTGTAGTGGTAAATTTTCAGAAAATAGTCTTCTCTTGGCCTGCAAACAGACAAACCCAACTTGACGATTGCACAGGCCAGTTGTTATTACACCACAAAAACATCCATTACCGTTCAATCACTACTTGCTAAATCAATTATCTGCATTTTGCTAACAGAATAAGATTTTTATGCCTGCATACCCACCTCCCCATGCCTAATCCTATTCCTATGGACCCTCAACCAGGCTACTGGTTGAGTCCCATCTCCAGCCTACCATCAAGTATAGACTGGCACCAGTCTATACTCACCTCATAGTGACGCTTGTCGGTAGGTGCGCTCGCGCATGCGCATGAGAGCCCGAATAGGAAACAGATTCACTTTTCAATTATTCTGCAAGCAGAATAGTTGTCCAAAAATATTTGAATAAGATTTGTGTTTTGTGCTGTGACAGCGGTACCTGTGACTTTATATCACGGAATATCATGCCTAATATGAAGTCAATCCTTCCTAAGTTACGTCTAAGGAAGTATAATTGTGTTTGTACAGTATCTTTAGACGAATTTGAGATATTACCGGTTTTCGTGAAGATCGCGTTAGTTCGGGGTATCTTGATTGTTATGCCTATCCTAAATCATCATCATCATTAATAATGTCCAGTCCATTATGTAGAGCCTGTAACAAAGTTATTTCTAGTGCATTATAAGGATTATAATAAAATCCCTTGAAAGTTTCTGGTAAGGAAATTTGAATTTTCCCGCCGTTAGAACTGAGTTGAGGGTGTCTATTGTTGGAGAGTTTGAGCGGTATGCTTCATTGTTACGTTTTTTCATTTGTAGGAGTCAGCGAAAGGGTCAGATAGGACTAAATATTCGTCGGCAAAATGTGATCGCCATCACTCGATAGAGTTCGCCGGGCACGTTTGTGCGAAGTGTACTTCCTGTACTGTGAATGCTATGTGTGGGATTTGTAAAGGGTGGCCGGTTTCGGTGGCGAAAACGTTCTTTAAAGATTTGTCGGTAAAACAAGCGCTGCCCTCTGGTCGTCCTTCCCCTTCCTCCGTTGCTGGCAAGGCTAAGGCGGTGTCCTTTGCTCAATCCTCTGTTCCGTTATCGGTAGCAATGGAAGGGGGGAAACTCATCGGGAAATTCGGACGCCGTGATGGCGCTTTTTGCTAGATTTGAATCGTGTGCCACAGTGTTGACAAAATCGCTAGATGAACGAATTTCTTCTGCGATAAAAGAGGCAAAAAAGCAGGAATCCTCGTCAAGCTCAGAGGATAGCCCGAAGGCTAGCGGGCGTTCCCGCAAATGGGGGAAGCCGGTCCCTCTGACCTCTAGGCAGGTGTTAGTACCACCGAAGCAGAAGACAAGAGCATCCAGGCTCTTGAAGGTGTGCTCGGAGAGTGCATCAGATAAAATCCACATAAGACTTGAGGGTGACGGGCATAACCCTCGAGCCGTGGTGGCGTCGGCTGAAACCGGCGTCCATGAGGCCAGTCCTTATGATAATGCCAATTTTACGGTGGTTCCGGTAGTTACAGTGCTTTCTAGAGAGCCCGTTGCTAAGAGGTCGATACCTAGTCTTGATAGTTCCGGTTCCGTTGTGGTGGACTCCGGTTCTTTGGACTCAGGTTTACTTCCGTTTTCCGATCCTCAGTCTTTTTCCGTCCGAGCTTCCGGAATAGCAAGACATCCGGGTCGTCAAGATCCGTTTCCGGCTTCGGTGGCTTCCGTTTCCGGTTTGGGTGGTAATCCAGGTCGGCAAGATCCGGTTACCACTTCCGTTGCGGCAACTTCTGGTCTGTCTTCCGGTTATGTAGGACATCCGGGTCCTAGAGATCTGGGGTCTTCTTCCATTTCCGGGTCTGTTAGCGCTTCCGGTCATTCCAGATATCCGGAGTCTGAGGACTCCTTTTATTTTCCGAATTCCGGTAGAGGCGTTTCCGGTTCCGGTGTAGGCAATAGTCAGTTCACTTCCGCTTCCGGTATTAGGGGTGTACTTCCGGGTCTGTTAGACCTGGTTAGAATTCCGATTTCCGTTTCCGGTTGGGAGGCAGCTTCCAGTTTAGAGAGAGAACAAAATTCTTTAGGCACAGCTAGATTCGTGGATGATAGGAACTTTGATTATGGTCCAGAAATTTCTCAAAGGTTTTCACAGGATTCGGTAGCTTCTAATTATGAATCTTTCCATCCTCCCAAGGTTATTGATGTTGAGTTATCTGATCATGCGGATTCTTCCTTTCGTGAGGCTGGAGTTAATCCAGTTTTGTCTAGGTCTTCTTCCCATTCCTCTTCTCTCTCATCGAAAGACTTCTCCTCTTCTCATGTTTCTAACTCTTCTCTTCTGTTTAAATCTTCCATTCCTTCTCCTCCGGGGTTTGCTCGTCTTTCTTCTGCTCGTCATTCTTCTTCCTCTCATGATCAGTTTGCTCAATCAGTTTCACCTCTCCTTCCTCTCTGGCTTCTTCTCCATCTTTTGATCATCTTGATCCGATTGTTTCTGTGGTTCTGTCTCCTGAGCTCGAATTTCAAATTGTTGATTCAGGGTTAGATTTTTCTTTATTTTCAGTGGTTAAAGATTCTTCGTTAGATCGTTCGTTTGTGTCTGCTCATTTGTCTATTCTTTCAAGATTTTCGGCTTCATTGGTTCTTCCTTCGTCATCTGGTAGTCAGGAGATGGGTAGAGATTCTGGGTCCGATCATGCTTCCTGCTTTCAGGATTCGGTCAGTAGGCCTTCCTCTCCTGTGTTGTCGAGGGCAGGTGATTCTTTAGTTTCAGGAGACTCATCAATTCTTATATCCTCTTCTTATTCTCCTCCTCCTCTTCTGTCTTCTATTTCTTCTGTTCCTAAGTCAGTCAGTGCCAGGGATCTGAAGAGGTTTTGCCCAGTCAAGGCCTCTTCGGAAGACTGGTCCATGGCTCACCGCTGGATTGCTTCTTCGCTTTCTCTTCTTCTTAAGGAGGAATTCGCTGTGGATCCTCCTTCTTTCAGATCCGCTCTTTCTACTGCTGATCCTTCTTCGTATTCGCCTCAGGTGCTTCCTATTGATAATTTAGTGGTAGATATGCTGGATTTCTTCGTCAATGACTCGGTTAACTCTGATTTTTCTCTGGTTTCCAAGTATGACTCGCCTGTTCAAATTCCTAAGGAGGACCTTTTGAAGGTAGCTTCTGCTCAGTCTCTGTCTGGTCCTGCTTGGGAGGTTCTGTCATCTCAGTCGAAGGAGGTTTCTAGGTCCGATTTTTCTTCTGATCTGTTCAAATGGGAGTCTGTTTGTAGGTCTCAGATTAAGTCGTCTAATTATCTTGCTCTGCTGTCTGAGGCCGTTCTTAAGGCTGAAGAAAGAGGAGAACAAGTTCCATTGGCTGTCTTTCGTTCTTTGGCTGATTTATCCCGGGGTTCTCTTAGTTCTGTTTGTAAGTCTTTAGGATATATATTACTTCCAAACGCCGGTCTAGGAAGCTTTATGAGATTAGGATTTCTGAGGTATTGAAACAGAATCTTGTGGTTGCGTCCCCTTTCGGTACTGATCTGTTTGGAGAGTCAGCTCCTAAATTAAATAGGGCGGAATCTGAGCGCTTGAAGGCCTCTAGGGAGCTTCAAGCTCAGGTTTCGTGGTCCAAATCTTCTGTGAAAAGAGATGTTTCTTCGGTTAGAAGCCCTAATTCTTCACCTAGAAGGAAGAGTCTCAAGCCTGATCAGTTTGGAGCCTATCCTTCTAGGGTCGTTCATAACTCGAATTTTTCCTCATCGGATCAGCGGGATCGATCTTTGGAGGAGGATCGGTTCGATTCCATTTCTTCTCATCGTTCGAGGTCTGTAGGGAGGCAGTCTCCTTCGTCTTGGGCGGGCAGGGGTCAAACTCCTCGCCGTGCGTCTAGATCTAGAGGACGGTTTTCTTTTAGAGGTTTTCAGGGGAAGAGAGTTTGAAGGTGTGGACAGTTCCCGGGTAGGTCCTACTTTCTCTCTTCTTTCTCCCATTCCTACCCTTCTTCCTCCCCCTTTGGAGCAAGCAGTCCAGTGCTGTTTTCCCAACGTGCCAGTAGCAGGGCGCCTTTCTCTGTTTTGGGAGAAGTGGCAAGCCCTCATTCAGGACTCCTGGCTAGTATCCCAGATACGTTGGGGTTATGCTCCATCATGGATCCGTCATCCTCCTCTTCTTTCCCTTTGCCCAGTTTGGACTCCGGTTCCCTCCAATCCGGAGAAGCTGAGGGCTTTGGAAGAGGAGTTGGAAGCCATGTTTGTAAAAAGGGCTATAGAGGAAGTTCCCCTTTGGGGAGTAGACCCGGGCTACTACTCGACCATCTTTTTAGTACCAAAGAAAACAGGAGGTTGGCGTCCAATCATAAACTTGAAGAAGTTAAATCAGAGTATTCTCACCCCAAAATTCAAGATGGAGACGGTTTCCCAGATCATTGCCAGTCTGGATCAGGGAATGTGGACATCTTCCATAGATTTAAAGGACGCTTACTTCCATGTTCTTATTCATCCTGTATTCAGAAAGTTCCTGAGGTTTTCCTACAAGGATCGGGTGTGGCAGTTTCGCGCCATGCCCTTCGGCCTGACCACGGCTCCCTTCCTTTTTACCCGCATAGTTTCAGCCGTGGCAGGAATTTTACACCGTCGTTCTATCCATCTTCATGTTTATATAGACGACTGGTTGGTAAAAGCAAGGTCTTCCTGAATTCTCGAAGGCATTCTTCCAGAGGTTTGCAGTCTGGCTTGCAATCTAGGGTTGATTATAAATCTAGAGAAATCAAGCCTAGTTCCTTCTCAAGTCTTTACTCATCTAGGCGTTTCTTTCAACCTGGCCCGGGGTCTAGTCTTCCCCTCAGAGCCAAGGATAGAGGCGTTATCAGTGGCAATGGAACTTCTTGCTTCTTCGACAGTGGTAAGAGCAAGATTCTTTTTAAGAGTGATAGGTCTGATGGTCAGCGTAGAGAAGGTGGTTCCTTGGGCGGTGCTGATGAGGAGGCCCTTTCAGATGTATTTAATGTCCCTTTGGAAACAGTCAGTCCACTCTATCTACCATCAGATTCCCATCAGAGAACATTTGATCCCTCATCTAGATTTCTGGAAAGACCGTTCTCTGCTGCTGATGGGGGTTCCACTGGTAAAGTCCCCTCCTCAAGCATTTATTTTCACAGATGCCTCTCAGGAGGGTTGGGGAGCAGTCTGGGACTCCCTGTCAGTTTCCGGCCTTTGGTCCCTGGAGGAGTCGTCAGCCCACATCAACGTCCTGGAGTTGTGGGCTGTCAAGAAGGCTCTCCTTTCTTGGTCAGATCTGGTGATAGGCCTCAAAGTGTCAATTCGGTCGGACAATTCGACAGTCGTAGCTTATATCAACAGGCAGGGAGATACAAGGTCTTCTCTCCTTTGTCTAGAAGTATGGAATCTGCTCTTGTGGTGCCGCAAGAGGCAGATTTTTCTAGTGTCATCACATGTCCCAGGCAGTCTGAATTTTCTAGCGGATCAACTGTCACGTCCCAGCAAGTTCGCCCACACAAGAGTGGCAGTTAAAGAAGTCGGTTGTCAGAGCGATTTTCAATCTCATGGATCGTCCTCTAGTAGATCTGTTCGCGACCTCTCTGAATGCCCAGATCTCCTCTTACATGTCTCTTTTTCCAGACAGTCAAGCCCTAGCGGTAGATGCCCTGTCTCAGTCCTGGACAGGGATGTTCACCTATGCCTTCCCTCCTACTATTCTGATTCCGTTAGTGTTGAAGAAGGTCAAGGACCAAATTTGTGAGATTCTTCTGATAGCTCCCTTTTGGCCCAAGAGGATTTGGTTTGTAGACCTTCTGGATCTTCTGGTAGACTTTCCTCGTCTTCTTTCAGTATCCCAGGACCTTCTATCTCAAGTAAGAGGTCGTTGTGTACATCCAAGTCCAGGAATCTTCAATCTGTGCGTGTGGAGAATCTCGAGTCTGAGAGCTTCCAGGATACGGTTTCTTCAAGATCTCAGGAAATTATTGACTCGGCCAGAAGGGAATCGACCCGTCGAGTTTACATGGGTCGTCTTAAAATCTTTGGTAGATGGTGTTCAGACCAAGGTTTCGTGCCCGATTCTGTTTCTATACCACAAGTTTTAGATTTTTTAGCTTATCTGTTTGACTCTTTGAATTTGTCAGCTAATACTGTCAGGGGATATAGATTTTCGCTTGCATCTTCCCTTCCTTGTCTTCTGAATGCCGATGTTAAGGATACTAAGACTCTTAATAGCTTTATTAGAGGTCTAGGTAATATTCGTCCTCCGACTGCTAAGCCGTTACCTTCCTGGAATCTGGCCTTGGTTCTTCAAGTCTTGGCAGGTCGCCATTTTGAGCCTATATCGTCTATTAGTCTTAAGCTTTTAACTTTTAAAGCGGTTTTTCTTGTGGCTGCTGCCTCTGCTAGAAGACGTTCAGAGATTCATGCTTTTTCTGCAGAAAGGGATAGATTTATAGTGTCAGGTGACGGTTTGGTTTTATATCCAAGAAGGGATTTTCTATCTAAAACCCAGTCTAACCGTTTTCCGGCTAGACCTATTATTTTAAAATCTTTGTCGTCTTTTTCGCCTTCCGACAAACTTTGGTGTCCGGTTAGAGCGTTAAGAACTTATAAACAGCGAACCGATTTTAAAAGAACAGATCCTTCCCATTTATGGGTTTCCTACACGGAGGACTTAACTAAGCCGGTATCAAAGGCTACGATTGCCAGATGGCTTTGTGAGATGATTAAGCTTTGCTACGAAATAGCGTCTCCAGATCAAATTAATCTCGCGCATATTAAAGCCCATGATGTTAGGGGCATGGCTACTTCTTTCGCTCTATTTGCCGGTTCATCGTTAGATGAGGTCATGCAGGTGGCAGGATGGAAATCTGAATCTACTTTTACCTCGTTTTATCTTAAAGACCAGAGTGCAGCAGCGTCATTCTTTCGTAATATTACGATTTTAACTAAAAAAGCCGAAGACCATATATATGCCCAGCACTTCCCACCATTTTCGTTAGGACTGCGTCTGTAAAAAGGGTGAGAGTCTTCTTTGGTTTTTATTTAGTTCTTTAAGTTCTACTTATCCTTATTTGTTAAATCACGGTGTGATTGAGTTATATGCACTATTATGTTATGTTATTAACAGTGGGATAAGATTGGTTGGATTTTTATCCTGTGTTAATGATTCTCTAATCTCCTCCCACCGTATGGGGACATGGGGCACTGACCAAATCTACGGGTTTAGCAAGTAGTGATTGAACGGTAATGGATGTTTTTGTGGTGTAATAACAACCCCCCACAGACCCCCCCCTTGCGGGTTGGTCTGTTGTTTTATTAACCACTATAAAAACATACTTACCGTTCAATCACTACGACCCGTCCTCAGCCACCCCGCGTGGTAAGATTGGAGAATCAGATTGGAAATATTTTGCACTTAAATTTAGAAAAGTGAATCTGTTTCCTATTCGGGCTCTCATGCGCGAGCGCACCTAGCAACAAGCGTCACTGAGGTGAGTATAGACTGGTGCCAGTCTATACTTGATGGTAGGCTGGAGATGGGACTCAACCAGTAGCCTGGTTGAGGGTCCATAGGAATAGGATTAGGCATGGGGAGGTGGGTATGCAGGCATAAAAATCTTATTCTGTTAGCAAAATGCAGATAATTGATTTAGCAAGTAGTGATTGAACGGTAAGTATGTTTTTATAGTGGTTAATAAAACAACAGACCAACCCGCAAGGGGGGGTCTGGTGGGGGGTTCTGGCATGAAATGCTTAAATCGCAACATGTCCGCATATCATGGGCTTGCAGTAATAGAAACGATCATGGAAATGGCACAGCAATTAGTACTTTAATGCTTTCAGACTATTGAAATCCAGCGCTATTACCATAATCATTTACGTTTACTCCCAATTTTAAATAACCGCGCAGAGTGTTGAATATTCTGAATTAAATTTGCCAGGAATTATGTTGCAGTAGCTACCAAACAAATTACTTTCGCACAACATTCAGGGTAAATTGTACACTGCTTTTCTGGCCTTGAAAGAGTTAACTAATTGATCCCAATTTTAAAATGTTGATCGATACTTATTGCCTGTTGAATATTTTGAAACTGGAATTTGACTGGAAGCAGAAGTTGCAATAGGCAGCAACAGCTTTCAGAGAAATTACTTTCAAAATTTATTCAACTAACATATTTTTTACGAAGTTGTTGTAACTGGTTGATAGCAAACATGCTCCTGGCATAGATCTTTAATATTTTTTAAATAGAATATGCCAATTTTTTTACAATTTAGTGCTGCAATTGGTGGCGTGATCATCGGGACACTAATTGCATTTTAATTTCCTCCAAATACTGGCAAGGTGTCAGTTGTTTAGCTAGTACGCTAATTATCCAGAAGTAAATGCTGTAACATGAGCTATAAGATTTACCTCCCCTGGTTACAGCTATCCTAGATCCTAGAGAGTATCCTAGATCATAGAGAGTAGGTGTGTCGGTGACGTCGGCCGCTTGGCCAAAATGGCGTTTCTATCTACTGGTTACGTTAGCCATTTAAATTGAGGATATCTTTTTTATTTGTTGGCATAAAACTGTGTTTTTGATCTCAAATAAATGCGGAGAATTAGTACTTTACGCCAGATACACAAAATTTCCCAGTGGAATATCCCTTTAAAAGATCTTGCTATCCAACAAGCAGACGCCCTAGCAGATGAAATCACTGCCATGGATGACTGCCACAAAATGTTTCGGGCAGCCTGAGAGTTGCTGACTACACACCACCACTAACTGTACACAACTCTGAAGGACACTTTATCGGGACTGACCAGGGCAAAGCCGAGGCAATTCGAGAATAGTTCACAGACCACGATGATGAGCCCTTGCACCCATTCTCAGGAGACCCCATGCCATTACTAACACCAATTAATACAGCAGAGGTTGAGAAGGCACTTAAAGCCCTGAAAAATGGACGTGCATCTGGACCTGATGGTATGAGCAATGTACTATTCAAATATGCAAGTGATATTATCTCAAAACCAATCAGGCACATAATCAATTCAGCTTTTATGCACCACCTTCCCATCGACGATGTAGGCCTAGGCATCCTTATCGTGCTACCCAAGCCCAAGAAGCCGGCTGCCCCCCCCCCCCAGCCAATCTGCAGCCCATTGTGCTCCTTAACAGCATACGGAAAATCCTATCCAATGTTACTCTATGCCGCATCCGAGACAAGGTCAACGACTTCACTGGATCATGTCAAAGTGCCTTCAAACGTGGACGCAGCTGCGCAGACATTGTATGGGCTCAACGCATGTTTATGTCAGTAGTCATGTCCAAACACTGGGATTTCCACAAAATGAGCATTGACATGTCACAAGCCTTCGACACAATTAAATGCTCAAAGATCCTAGATGTACTACACCAGGCCAGTTGCAATGAAGATGTACTACGACTAGTGAGACTACTGCTTGCAGACACCAAGCTGAGAGTACGAGTCAGGTCAGTGAAGTCTGTATAGTTTGAGACATCAATCGGCTCCCTGCAGGGAGATGGTCTATCCCCTGTGCTCTTCACCTGTTACCTGGCTGCTGCATTGAAATATGTGCAGGAAAACTCCACAAGATCAAACCCCCCCCCCACCCCGGTGTCAATACTGGGCATGCCGCTAGAGATGGAATATGCAGACGATGTGGACTTTATAGATGAGGAAAAGAAACCCTTTGACGAACCTCTCCCAATAGCTGCAAGAAAACTAAAAATTGAGAATCTCTATGAATGAATCCAAAACAGAGTTCACCCACATATACCTATCTACAAAGCATGAAGCTAAAGAAAATGACGATCCACTCCGTGGCAGTGAACCATGGAGGAAAAGTAAAATCCTTGGCTCACTGCTTTGCAGTACTGCTGACATTGCTGCACGCTGCATCATGAGGAACATAGCTTTCCAGTCCTTCTGGAAGCTATGGATTCGTAGATCAAAGATGCCCTTGGTAAAAAGACTACGTCTGCACAATGCAACCTGCGTATCCTTGATGATGTGTAGCTGTAACAGCTGGGCAGCTCCAAAGGCAGCTCTAGACAAACTTGACGCCTGCCACCGCAAACACCTACGCACCATCACTGGACACCGATGGCCAGAGAGCATAATTTCCAACGATGCACTATACAAGATGTGTAATATGCCGCCGCTGTCTGTAAAAGTCGCCCAGCAAAGATGGTCCATGTTTGGCCACATGCTAAGGATGCCAGAAGACACACGAGCACAGAGAGCCTTGGAATTCGCCCTACTCGGAGCCAGCTGCTACAGCCGCAGTAATCATACCTACATACATATTAAAAAACCCGTATCTACAATAAGAATCCAAATCGTCAGTGTGTCAATATATCACGTTGCCAGTGCGTCAATAAAAAAAAATTAAAAAAAATACATATACTGCCAGAGCCGTGCTGGAGTCAGAGTACAATAGGCGTAAAAGCTTAGGATTGAATTGTGGCAGGTGCATCCACAGATAGTCCCATATGAATCGTCAGTGTGTCAGTATATCAGACATGTGAAAGCTGGTCGGCCAATCCTTGACTTTTTAGTCTTGGTGCGGTGATCCAGTGGAAAGATGCCTGGTTGCTGATGCTATGCGGAGTTGCAGAATGGCGGTTCAATCCCCCGACCGGGAGATGGTGATCAACAAATTAAACTAATGGGTGCATGACTGTCGGCTAAGTTAGCACATGGAAATTGAAGCCGCCCGTTGCCAGTGCGTCAATAAAATTTTAAAAAATAAATAAAATACATACATATTAAAAACCCTGTATCTACAATAAGAATCCTTGTTGCAATCTAAATACAAAATAATATGTAGAATACGCTTCATGTAGAACAATCATGACAATATGGTACAAAAAATAGATGTGTCGTCCTGTGTTCTGTGTTTACGCCTATACAGGCGCTATTACATTACGAATGTTTGTATAAACTATCACCCTATATATTGTAATGTCATGTTTTGGGTGTACAGGGTCCATCGATTCATAGGCTCTGCCTTTGATGGACTGCCCAGTTGTGATGTATGTATATTATATATTAAGCAAATAAATAATCTTGAATCCTATCTTACCATTTAATGTAAAGTATTTAGTAGCATCTATAAATTAATTTGTATAAGTACTAATTGTAGTATCATCAGATAATCGGTTTTCGAGGGTGTTACAAGCAGATTTTCGGCGATTTCATATACAAGAGTGGGAAACTGGAACTACCAGCACAGGCCTACAATCTGGAAGTGAGTCAATAGAGATGATATATGGGAGATGGACTGAGCGACTAACGACCATGATAAAGATGTCTAGCATGTAGGCTATGGCCAGCAGATATGGAACCGAGCAAGAGATTTCCCAGAGGCAGAGCTTGTGGGATGATCAGCGAATGAGAGATCCAAGTCCAAATAACTTATGCTATGGTGCACATCCGTCATTTCTCAATCTGAGCTTAGGCTATGGTGCACATCCGTTAGTTCTCCACCTGAGCTTATGCTATGGTGCACATCCGTCATTTCTCCACCTGAGCTTATGCTTTGGTGCCCATCCATTATTTCTCAATCTGAGCTTATGCTATGGTGCACATCCGTCATTTCTCAATTTGAGCTTATGCTACGGTGCACATCCGTCATTTCTCAATCTTAGCTTATGCTATGGTGCACATCTGTCATTTCTCAATCTGAGCTTATGCTATAGTGCACATCTGTCATTTTTCCATCTGAGCTTATGCTATGGTGCACATCCATCGATTTTCCATTACTCTAATCTTTATGTATTCTAGCAAAAGTGTTCCACTAAAAATATTTGCATAAGCTTTGCGCGAATAACAAAATGGGTTACACAATTTCTGCAGGCCTAAAGTATAATCATGAAATTCCCTTTTACTTTTCCAGATAGAGTCAACAATGTCAGACAATATTAAACTGTGTTAGCAGATAGGAAGGAACATTTTTGAGATTAAGGCTACAGAATGTGGGATATTAAGAACTTTGTATAAAATTAGAAACACTTGTACTGAGGAAAGCACGGCAATGAAAATTAGGGCAAATGCTTTATCAGCGAATTATATGTGCACTGTGCTAAAAACAAACATTTGTGCAAATGAATCACAAACAAGTCAGTTAAAACTTAAAATTAAGGAACTGGAATAAAAAATTGAAAGACTAATGGAGGAGAATTCACACCTTTTGCCCCAGAATTCATTACTCAATATAGAGTTAGATAAAAGCACTGAAAAACTGAATGCATCGCAAACCATGTTAAGCAGCTTTACTGATGAATTTTGGGATGCCAGTGAAGTACCACTTGACATCACTGAATCTGAACTACTTGTATCAACTCCTGTTGATGCTTCAAAAAGCCTTAAAGATGACCTTTCACAAGATATGTTTGGCCAAGATCAACACGAGGAAGAAAATCACAAAAGATGGTTAAAAAGAAAAACAAACAATTAATGTATTTTCAAGGCACATTTACATTTTAAAATTATTTTTATATCCTGAATAAGGTTAGTATTCCATTTAATTGGTTTCACTGGCAGTAAAAAGTGGAATTGGATGCATTCATATATGCGGTACCATCGGTACGTCAATGGTGATGGTTATAACATAAAGAAAATACTGGGGTGAGATATATCACATAATCACTGTATTAGTTAACAAGAGCTCTTCGGATTTTGAAACCTGACTAACTGTTTCTATCTCATGTAGGGATGCAATATTTATCATTAAAAAGTTGGATTTGTGCAATGTCATCAGATAATATTTTTTCAATTATTAGTCAATAGGAACTTAAGTACCTGTATTAACTGGATCAATAATACTAAAAGCCATCCAGGGGCGAGACATATCACATATTCACGTTCTTGTGGTGTTAAAAGGGCACTGTTCCAGGTCACAGTTACCAAATTAAGTAAATTGGGTTGTGTTTCCGGCATGTCTGGATGATATCTCAGATTCTACTGAAGGGATCTTCTCCAAACTTGGCTTGTGTTCTGCCCTTTGAGGGCTGAACAACCATATTATTTTAGGGATCGAATGGTCAAAGATCACAGTGACTCAATTAAGGAAATAGTAATTAGTTTATTAATAGTATGCACCTTATGACCGTGTAAATGTTATCAGTGCAGTGCATGCTTACATACATATACATTTAAGCATGAGTACAATATGCTGTGTCCTTTGACATTGCATTGCTTAGCTAATTTTCTACACCGATCCGATTTCAGCAGTCTCTGATTTCAGTTAATAAATAAACCATGCTTATAGTAATGGGTGAATGTTTCTCTCAAGGTTTCTTCAAATCTTATCACTATCAGCCATCCAGGCATCCTACATAGATTTAGCTATTTCTATCCAATGTACAAATATTCTGTTATAGCCAGCCATGCCAGTGATTCACCAGCATCTCCTGGCATATATTAATCTCAAAATGTCAAACAGTTTTCATGTATGCTTTCTGACATGTGTGTGTCAAGTTGAGGCACATGCTTTTCAGTATTTTATTATGTAATTTAATTCTAACTACTTGTGCATTATTGTTTGTTAAATATTTTTGTTGCTGTACACAACAGTATAAGTTATATATTCACAAAAATTTCACAATTCTCACATTTTGTTACAGAATATTGTTTGATACTCTATTGAAATGTCGTGGGCGAGCGAACTTCCACCAGAGCTTCTTTATCGCCCACTGGGTCTTGTTGCACTGACAGGATTAGATGTCACATACAATGCCATCCACAAATCAGTATGGGATTGCTTCTTCAGTAGCAGACGCCCTGATCGTGTGCCGTTGCTGTTCAAGGTTTTTCCTGGTGACCATGAGTACCCTAAAGTGAGATCAAAGGTATGTTTTTGTATAGCCATAGCATGCCTAGCTGCCTTACATAAAGTGGATGATTCCTCAATTTAGCAATCCTAATCATGTCCAGCATCTGAGAATTAGGTAGCATGTTAAAATTTCTAGAAATGGCCTGAAGGTTTGACATATACACGACCGGACCTCTAGTATTATATTTATATCTGTAATTTTTTCAATAAGAGCGCAACTATTTGATTTTTAGCTCGCCTGTAGCCAACGCCTACTAGCTGACTGCGAGCTCTATGTACTAAGCAAATCCTTTTATAATGCGTGAGGAATCTTAAGTGGGTCATGTTTAATATAACAATACCTGGACTCATAATAGAGTTACTGAAAACAGAAATACTAGATTAATCAGTCGATGACGCATCCCTACGTTCACCGCTTTTAACATTTGACACACCCCGCAACCCACGCCGGGGGCGGAGCCAAATGTAAACATCCTTTTGCACTCGGCAATCATGGGTAACTCTCATACCAAATTTGGTTGAATTTCGTCCAATAGTGTCAGGAGTTGCAGTACAATCAATCTTATGACCTTTTGATCCCATCCCCATCCCCTGGAGGCAGGGTCAAACTCCACATTGATATGGGTAACTGACATACTAAATTTAGTTGATTCTGTCCAACAGTGTCAGAGGAGTTGCATTACAATCAATTTCATGACCTTTTGACCTCATCCACCAACCCGTCTTGGGGAATTGAATTCCGTCCAATGGTTCCAGAGGAGATGTGTTAAATCAATTTCTGCAGGTTAAAATTTGACCTTTTGACACCCCCCTCTCCCGCCCCCTGGGGCGGAGCCAAATCTAAATGGCCTCTTGCACTTCGCAATCGTATGTGCAACTCAGATATCAAATTTGGTTGAGTTTCATCTAACAATTTCAAAGGAGTTGCATTACAATCAATTTCATGACCTTTTGACCCCAGCCCTCATCCCCTGGGGGCGCGGTCAAATGTAAATGTGCTCATCCACTCCACATTGATATGGGTAACTGACATACTAAATTTGGTTGAATTCCGTCCAACAGTTTCAGAGGAGTTGTATTGCAATCATTTTTTAAATGTTTTTACCCCCCCACCCAACCTACCCCTTAGGGCAGGACCAAATATAAATGTGCGCATGTACTCCACATTGATATGGGTAACCCACAGACCAAATTTGGTTGAATTCTGTCCAACGGTTTTGGAGGAGATGCATTACAATCAATTTTCACAGGTTAAAATTCGACCTTTTGACCCCTGGGGGCGGAGCCAAATCTAAATGGGCTCTTGCACTCTGCAAGCATATGGCTAAGTCCGATATCAAATTTGTTTCAGCTCCATCTAACGATTTCAGAGGAGTTGCGTTACAACTGTTTTGACCCATGCCACGCCCCCTGGGGGCGGAGCCAAATCTAAATATCATCTTGCAAAGCGGAATCATATGAGTAACCCAATTTGATTTAATTCCACCCAATGGTTTTGGAGGAAATAGTGTGACAGATGGACGGAGGCGATTACAATTTCTACTTCGAATAATACTTACCAGATGTACTATTATGATAATGTCTATTATCTAGTCTAGCTCAAAATAAACAATTAAACTCCGCACTCTCCATGGTCCTGCCCATACTGTGTCCGGGAATTACCATAGCCCCAGGTACCGACTCAATTCGTGGTCACAGTCAGATTCGTCTATTTTGCTGACTTTGAAAGACGCATGTTTTTTTAGCTCTAAAATTGTGCAATTTTAGCGGAATTAAGCGTGTTTAACGTTATCCATCGCTGGCTTCATGGAAGGAAAGGGAAAGTCATCACATGTTGTATCAATCTAGAATTTATACATTCGTACCGTAATGACTGATTAAAATTTCCTTAAATTGGCACATTATTTTAAAATGGTAGCCATTGTTGAAGTCACTCCGTTACCCGTTAACTGTTTAATCTTATCCGGGTACTCGATTAATTTCTCATGCGACTCGGTTCCTTCCAAGATGGATGCGCCCGTAGCCAAGATGGCGGCGCCCATGATTAACGTTTTGTTTTGGCCTGGCGTGTCTATGCACTCTGTTTTAGGCCGTTCTTTAGCTCTCGCTTCATTGCCGAGGGTGTATGTAGCGATCGGTCTTTATTTCTTGGCTTTTTTAACGTTAGTTAATTACCAAGTCGTGTTTATAAAATTTCCACTCTAAAATTTTTCAAATATTTCCGGCCTAAGCTTGATTATCATTAATCTAAGAGAAAGTTAATGTTTCTAAGTAATTTTAAAATTACAATCAAGTAAATTGTAAGTGTTGCTCATCATCATATTATCATGTGCTGTGTTTTAATTCTTATTCTGTGTTCGCAGAAAGTGAAGGGGCAAGGACCCTCCTGACACACTGTCAGCGCTGCAACCGCTTCATGAAACGGACATTTTCTGGTCATCACTGTGTTGCCTGTGCGAAGTGCAAGGTTGGAAGTCCTTGCGATGTATGTGCGAAGTGGTCGTCAGAGTTGGTGGCGGAGTTCGATCGTGATCGGTGTGCGCGTTTGGAGAGGATCGCGAGTGACAAGGTGGCCAAAGTGGATCAGGCATCAGTAAACGGTCTTGAAGAGTGTCTGAACAAGCGTATGGACTCAGCCTTGGGTGTTTGGGTGGCCCAATTCAAGGCGATGTTCGAGTCTTTCCAGTCCACGGTTCCGACGATGCAGGCTGGTGCAGGATTACCCATCGGTGGTCCGGCAAGTTCTCTTGAGGGACAAGCACCTGTCCTTCCTCCCACTTTGGCTCAAGAACCGACGGCGGAGGAGGAAGATATCCTCCTGATGGAAGACTTTCTCAGGTGGCAGATACTAGTACTTCCCGTGGGTCTCCCATGGATTTTGTATAGGTTTGCCAGCCGGGTGGAGATGTCGATGTTCTGTCAGGCATTTTTCACCCGGACTTTGCTCAGGCCACGTTGCCGTTGGAGCCATGTTTTATGGCACGCGTCGTCATCACAGAGGCGGTTATGACAGCTCCTCTCGGAGTTCCATCTCCTGCCGTAGTAGCGGCCGTAGTCCCGGCTCCCGTGCTGGAGCCGATGGATTGCAGTGAATCCGTATCTGGCGATTCGCTAGATACTGGAGTCGTAAGTAGTCAGGCTATGGATCCACTTCGTATTGGAAGTTTGGTCCGTATCTCTCAGCATGGATCATCGGTGGCCTACTCATCCAAGGGTGAGAATGAGGAAGAGAATGGTAGTCCTTTGATGGACGAATCATCCTTTTGCACCGAAGCTGAATGGGTGCTTGTCCTTGGCAGGATGTCCGACCGTCTCGGGTTGGCATTGGTTCAAGGATCTCAGCGCGGTCCGGCGATGGAGCGGATGTCAGCGCGTGCGGCTAGCACTCTGTCAAGTGGCTCTTCGGCCATGCCAACTCTGTCCATGGATTCCCAGACTTCTGACATGTTGGAAGTCGCAGCGTATCGTCTGGTTCAGCCAGATTATTCGTTGCCCAAGGCTCCTAAGGGGATAAGGAGTAGGGTCTGCTTTCCGAAGCAGGCCTATCATCAGTACGTTCATGTTCCTCGGCTTTCAGTCTGGTAAAGAGAAGCACTGAATAGGCTGTTGGCCGGGAAAGCCCAGGGTCGTTCTCGACCCTTGGTTTCCCAGGCTAACAAAGATCCTTTCAGTGAGTTGACTCTCATTGAGGATGCAGCGAGAGCAGCTATGGCTGCTCTCTCGCATTGATGTACCGTCTTGCAGGGTATGCTGACCTGCATGACAGAAGGTGGGGAAGTGCCAGAGGCTGCTCCCGGAGTTATCCAGGAGACTATGCGCTTGTCCCAAGATTGCCTGGCCAGGGTGATCACAAGATCATTGGCGGAACAAAGGAGAATGGTTCTCGATTGTGTAGAACCAGGACCAGAGATGAGGGCTGTGTTATCTTCTGCGCCCTTCATTCATCCGGGCTTGTTTGGCGGCTCTGCACAGCAATCTCTTTCCAAAGTTGCGTCAATGGTCACAGAGCAAGAAGTAGTTGGCAAGTCGTGGAAGTCGACGAAGAGGACTCAGCCACAGCAGTCCTACAAGCCGCATCGGCATGAGCAACAGAGGCAGCGCCAGAGATCGCCCTTCTGTCTTTCTGGCCGTGATGCCCATCGGGCATCCGGTTCACAGGGACCTGGCCGTTCATCTTCGTACAAGTCCTCTAATAAGAGGCCGTATGAAGACGATAGGAAGGGTGGTGGCTCGGGTCGCGGCGTTTACCGTAAGGATAACTGTGGCAGCGGTCCCGGGCCGTCATACTCCAAGAAGCTGCGAGGTGGCCGTGGGGACGGTCCTGACAGGTTTCCGGTGAGACCCATTCCGGTGACGTCAGGAACGAAGGGAGTCGAGAATCTTCACCCAAGCGAATTAGCCTCTTATTGTGCAACATCGACCGCGAGCTGTGGTAGATTTCCTACCGTCTGAGGCAGACTTCAACTGTTCTCAAACCAGTGGGAACAGGTCGTGCAAGATTCTTTGGTCTGTCATTGGCTAAGAAACGGCTACGAACCAGACTGGCTCATCCGTCAATTGTTAGTTCCATTAACATGGACTCCCGTTCCAAGGGAATCTGATCGTCTAGATGCCATTTGCTCAGAAATCTTAGATCATCAGCAGAAGAATGCGATTCATCTAGTCCGCAATCAGTCCTCCCTGGGCTTCTATTCGATAATTTTCCTCATTCCGAACCACACCGGAGGTTGGAGACCGATTCTCAACCTCAAACCGCTGAACAAATTCATTCTCTCACCAAAATTTCAGATGGAAACTGTGGCAGCGGTGATGACAGGGCTGGGAAAAGGCATGTGGGCAGTATCGATAGATCTGAAGGATGCATATTTTCATATTCCAATGTCAATTCCTTTTCAGAAATACCTTCGCTTTGCGTTCCAAGACAATGTTTGGGCACCGAGGGTCTTCACCAAAGTGGTTCTCGCCATGACTTCTTATCTTCGCAGGAGAAACATAGCTGTTCATACTTACATAGACGACTGGCTGCTGAAGGTGGGGAATCCAGTCACTCTGCGCAACAATCTTCAGGTAGTTCTGGACCTAGGATGGATTGTGAATCTAGAGAAATCAGAATTGACTCCATCCCAGGAGTTTGTGTATCTGGGAATTCTTTTCAATCGCACAGACGGTGTAGCTTTTCCGGCGGAGAGCTGAGACAAGATTTTGATTGCAGTACTGGTGTCAGTTTCTCTAGGAGTCTATCTGACGGTGTGTCAATTTCTCAGCATACTGGGTTTACTAGTATCTCTGGAGAAGGTGGTTCCTTATGCGGCACTCAGGTGCAGGCCGATTCAGATGTACTTAATGTCATTCTGGTCTCAGAGAACGGATCCGTTATCTCTGAGGAATGTACATGTATGCGTATTCTCCATCGATTCTCATCCCAAAAGTTCTGGCAAAGATAAGAGCGGGCATATGCCAAGTACTACTGATCGCCCCTCATTGGCCAGGCCAACCATGGTTTACGGATCTGCTGGACCTTCTGGTCTGCAATCCAATCCCTCTTCCAGACAGAAGGGATCTGATCTCTCAAAACAAAGGTCAGTATCTCCAC